>VMDR010004563.1:0-58926 GCA_007922815.1 Macrotus californicus
AAATGTTACATAACTGGGCAAGAAACAAAGATGAAGTGGAAGTTCGTCTCCATGAACAAAAACCGCTAAAGAATCTTTTGTCAAAGCTGTAAGGCATAGTTACTGCTCTCAGATTTCTCTCAGACTTAGTAGGGTCTGGAAGAGTAGTCTGCAAGTAATGATGTGTTCAGCTGTGGTGACAACACAGAGTCTGAGGCTTGAGGCAGGTGTGATAGACACTGATATAAGACAAAATTGTGCTGGGTGCTTGTTTAGGCAACTGCACCTATTGTAGAAACTTGTGTTTGTCTGGAGTAGATTCCTCAAAATCCAGCTCTGCCAGTTAGTTGGTTGAGAGGGGAGTGGACACTGGCACTAGAGAGACTCCCAGGTTTGACCAAATCTCCAGCTCATTGGAGCAGAGAAGCAGGTCTCCTGGCTGAGAGTGCAGGGCTCTGTTCACTCTGCTGGGCACACGGGGCCATATATGACATATGCGTAGTCAGCACCAGTGAGTGGTGTTAGCAATGACAAAAATGGAAATAACATAGCGGCACTAATATATCCATTCATGAGGACTTAGCGTTAAGTAGGGCAGATGAAACAGACTTATCAGAAAGAAAAAAGTCATTGCAAAAACAAAGTTCTAATATATACAGGGAAGAAGATAGAAGAAAGAGAGCATTTTTGCTCTTTCCAATTACTCAGATGTAGATAAAGGATCTAACCAAAAAATGGATCAAAAATAGCAGCAGACCATTCACAGAATAAGATATTCAAATGGGCAATGAACGTATCAAAAGATGATCAGCCCCACTAGTAGTCATGAGAATGAAAAAGGTTATTTCTCACTTATCAGGGTGACAAATTTTAACAGATTGTTGTATTCATTGTGGGCAAGGACGGGAGGAAATAGAACTCTCACACAATGTTGGGGGGAGTGGGCTATGGTAAAGACTTTTCGGGGGCTGATTTCTTAATATTTTTCAAAATTTAAACTGTGCTCATGGTTGACTTAGAATTCTAATTCTAGAAATTCTAAAGAAATCTGTGTCTGTGTCTACAAAAACGAAGATGTTTAGTGCCACATTATTTTATGGTAATGAAAAATTGATGTGACTCAAAGTTTCTTTAAAGAAGAGATTAAGTATATTATGGTGCACCCGCACTATGGGCTACTGAGTGGTGATTAAAAATTAAAAGTCCTGGTGAGTGTGGCTCCATTGGCTGGGCATTGTTTGGCACAAGGTTGCTGGTTGATTCCTGGTCAGGGCACATGCCTGGGTTATGAGTTTGGTTCCCAGTCGGGGTGGGTAGGAGAGGCAACTGACTGATGTTTCTCTCGCACCTAAATCTTTCTCTCCCTCTCTTTCTCCCTCCCTTACCCTCTGTCTAAAAATAAGTGAATAAAGTCTTTAAAAAATTAAAAATTAAAAATATCTCCAAGGGCAGGCATAGATCACTGATGCATTTTGTTAAGTGACAAAAGGCATGAAAAATGTATATAATGATCTCATTAAAGCTAGACACAAATGTGTATATAACTATATATGATTGTAAATGCATGCATAAACGATTTGAAGGAAACCCTTAATTTTTACTGGTGGTTACCTTTGGAATGAGGAATGTGTTTGGAGGTGGGGGTAAGAGTGAGGGACAATGGTCCATTTCATACTCTGTTTCTGTACTTCTAACTTTGTCGGTGTCTGTGTTTATGCCTGTGCATGTCTATGTCAGTGTGATGCTAACATCTGTATCTCTATTGTTTCAGCATTTGAGTTCATATAGTGCTAATCTAATATAAATCATCTTAAGAAAAAATAAAGACAGCAATTTTAAAGCCCTGGCACTCTAGTCCAGTTCTGGCTCCATCGTAAGAAAATAGTCACTTATGGTGGAGTGAAAGGGATGGCCTGAAAGGGCTTGAAAGGAACAAAAGGCCACTTCTTGGCCCTGGTTCCTTCCCTCCCTCCCCGTTTTCCAATACTGTGTGTAGAAGCAGACAGCATCCTGCTGCACCTATGTGTCCCCCCAACCTTTTCCCGACTTCTAGAGTCAAAATACACCTGAGATTAAAACTCTATAAAGTAGATGATGCCAATTTGAAATGTTTTTTTTTCCATTGTCTAGTTTTCCTGTGGTTGGCTGATGTCCTCAGCACTGCCCGGTGTGGTTGCTCACTGTCTCCAGGTGAAATAGCACTGGTCTTAGCTCTGCTTTGTACTTGCTTTGTGGAACCATAAAGGATACCTGGCCTCATGCTGGGGCCAGGACTGCAGACCGTGAACTCAAAGCCTGTACTTTGTTTATCAAATGGAACAGTTCCACCAAAGAAATCTGTTGGGGATGTTGGCTTTGGTTCCCAGGACAAAAGATGAATAGTTTGCTTTGAGCACTTGCAGTCCTCTGCATTGGCTCATGCTAATTAGAGGTTGGTACTGGCATGGCACCTGCATCTCTGGGGATGTGAATCACAGCTCCCACACAGGAAGGCCGTTCAATAATGCACCAGCCATCAGAAGCTTGAGACTGTCCCCTACCCTTTTCAACTGAATATTCATTTATTCAGCAAACATTTGTTAGCTTTTAAAACTCTGGTCTGCTCATGGAATTCATCACCAGGCACATATCAAAGCCCATCATTTCTGAGATTTTTCTTACACTGCCCACTCCCTGGCTTGTTTCGACTTGTTGTCCCTGGCTTTCTTTCATCTTCCCTGGCTCTCTGCTCCCTTGGTCCTGTACTGTTGCTCCTGAGAGTGGTTGTTCCAGGACCCACTTGCTTTGAGAGACTGCCTAGACACAATTTGCCTGCCCTAACCCACAGCTCTCCCAGGATTGCGACTTGCCTTTGATTCTCTGGCTTTGTTGTGGCCGTGGAAACCAAATGGGCTTGGCTAAGCCTTTAGGATTTTCTAAGCAGCAGAGGGGACCATATAACTCCATAGTCAGGCATTGTGTCAGGGACAGGGATGTGGGAGGGAGGAGTTAGGGCTAGAAAGATTCGTTCATTCAAAACCAGAAAAATTTAAAAATATGTAAAATATATGGTCTGTCAGATATTGAGAAGTGCCTTAAAGAAGGCATATGTAAGTGGAATAGAGGGTACTAAGGTAGGAGTAGGGGAGCAATTTAATAGGGAGCTTCGAAAAGGCCTTACTAGTGAGTGAGTCAGCCTGTGGATTGCTTGAGAGAAAGATGCTCTAAACAAAGGGAGAACAAACACAAAGGCTCTGAGGTGAGAGCTTGCCTGGAATGTTGGAGAAAAGAGGGAAGGACAGTGTGAATAATGGGAGGGGAGGAGAGCAGGGGCCTTAAGCTCAGCCACACAGTAAATGGCCAGAGTGTGCAGGCCTTTGTGGTCCTTTGTGAGGACTTCAGCTTTCCCAGCCAGTGAGCTGATGAAACAGTCACTACCAGTGGGGAAGTCTCCGGAGTAGAGGTGGACACCCACTTTGTGCACTACGTGTGGGCTGGCTCCCTCGGTGGTGATGAAACTAGTGCCATGCCCAGGCTGATGGTGAATGGCCAGCTCTGTCCGGGGAAGCTGGGGAAGAGCTGAGTCTGGAAGTGTGAGTTTTCCAGACAGAGGGACTAGCACGAGCAAAGGCTGGTATGTGTGACATCATGACAGCTTCAGAGAAAGGAGAACAATTTGCTTTGGCTTGAGATGGCAGTCTGATAGTGGAGAGGCAGCTGGCCGAGAGCTGAAAAGAGGTTGATGAGGCAGGGGATACCAGTTCCGAAGAGCCTCATATGATACCATAATGTGGTCCGATTTAATCCTAGAGTCCGAGAAAACCATAGAAGTTTTCAAGTAGGGAAGTGTGACGTATTCTTCTTGACATAAAAATATGTCACCTTATGCCTCAGTTTCTACACCAACTAACAGTGGGTAGGCTTCAAATCTAGAGAAAGAAGTAGAACTGAGTTCTCACTTTGCACACAATCCTAACTCTCCTGATCTGTAAAGTAGGGGTTTTATCTGCTTTATCTACCTCACCGGGTCTCTAAGGAGGAAGTGAGACAATGTATATGAAGAGAACTGCAGTCTGCGGAAGGCCCAGTACCGCCATAACCCGAGAGCAGCATGGGGTGGAGTCAGCAGGAATGGGCAGCCTGCTCAGGTGGGAAAGGCGTGGCTCTGGAGTTGGACATCAGTTGGAATCCTGGCTCCACCACACACTGACTGTGTGGCCTTGGGCCAAGTGGACTGGCTGGACCACTTGGAGCCTCAGTTTCCCCATTAGAACAAAGGGTTAATTTTTACTTTGCAGGATTGGTGTACAGACTGGAAACAATATGTATGGAATACCTAGCCCTGTGCATGGTCCAGAGGAGAAGCTCAGTAATTGACAGTTGTTATTTTTCTGAGATGATTGTGGTGAACACGACTGGATGGATACTCATGACAGCCCTACTGTCGGCAAGACACTGTGCCTAGTGCTGTTAAAACAGCACTGCTGATGCTGGTAGGGCGTGCATCTGAATCTTAGCTGCTTCTTTAGTAGTAAGAATGGCTTTGTGCTGCCCCTTCACCTTATGTAGATCCATTTGTGCCGTGGTGTGCTGCGTGTCTGTGGTTGGAGGCACCATCTGGACCCGTGAAGGAAGGGTAGCTAATGGGCCCCCAGGAGCGCCTGGCTCGTGGCTGGCATGACGTAACCTCTCGGCTCTGCCCAGCTAAGCTCACTGACTGCAGCTCCACTTAACAGCCGTTGATTCAGACAGGCCAAAGGGAAATGGAGGCTGGAACACGGGTTCATAAAACCAGCTCATAGTTTTAGCCTTTTGAGAGGAAAATGGCTGACTTTTGTCTGAATTTAGCAGAACAATTGTCCACATTGATTGAATTCTTCAAATAACTTCTCATCTCCCTGCTGTATTTTGTTTCAGAGCACATGGCTTCACATTTAAAAGAAAGAGAAAAATTACCGGCCAGCTGTAATTTCTCATTTGGCAGGTGCCCAGCCATCTTCTCAGGATTTGATAGAATATAACCTCGTATTTAACCCATGTCCTAATACTGCCCCTGGGCTGGACTGAATTGAATCGGACCCTGGTGCCATCATCATCTTGGCTGAAGATTCACACCTACAGCTCCTCCTGCAGACTACTCAGGGCAGCCACAGTAGCCTCTGAGAAAAACAGTCAGAAAACAACACTCTTGCCAAGTGGAAATCAGGCTCACTGCTATTTCCAACAGGACTGCCTTACTTCTGCCTTTTAACAATTCTCCACAGTTATTAGTTATTCATTCTTTCGCCAATTAACTAAGCACCTGGCATGGTGCAAATGCAAATCGTATGATCTGTGATCTTTTCCCTCAGGGAACTTACAGTTTAGTAGAGAAGATAAGATGTACACAAATAACTCGGCTCTCATAGAGGAGGGCGTAAATGGGTGACAAATGGGAAGGGTAGGATGTGAGAGCAGGGGAGGTTAAGGTTTGCCAGGAATTACTTTAAGGAATGGATGAAATGGTTTGGGTGGTGAGTTGGAGTGGGGTAGGCAGAGATCGAGATGAGGAAAGTAGGCGAGTATTCCAAGCTTGAGTAATGTGAGAAATAAGAACGGTGTGTTCTGTAATTGCTTTTTGAATTGAAGTGAAATAAGTATCATTTGGAGTAATGCAATAGCAATCCAACAGCTTGAAACTTTTAAAGAGGCCGCAGAGAGGGAGACCAGTTAGGAAGCCAGTACAATACTACAGGTGAGAGAGAAGGTGATGAAGTTGATAGTAATGAAGATGGCGAGAAAGGGTGAGCTTCTAGACATGTTATAGACTTTCCAGTCTCATCTTAACTTCTATATGTGTCACCTTCCTAGAAGATCCCTGGCTTTCAGATTTGAAAAAAAGACACTATTGAGGGCAATATAGAGGGCAATTCCTGTCTATGTGTGACCAGAATATCTTCCCTCACCTCCCCACGGCATGGTTGCCCTTGGAGTTATGGCTTTGCCCTATTTGTAGCTGTGTTCCCTTAGGGTCATGGACCCCCAGAATGAGAGGACTGAGGTCTAGGGATCCTCTAGTCTAGTCCTTCATTTTACAGATGAGGAAACCAGGGTTCAGAGAGAGGCGAACTGGCTTTCCTAAGATGTAACAGGCAGTTAGAGAGGGAATGAAATTGTGTGTCCTGATTCTGACTGCAGTGGTCTTCCTAGATCACCACTTCCTGCTCCATATAGAAGACAAGGTGTTCTTCTCCCTTGTGGCAGAAACTGGCTAGTTGTACCCCAAACTCCATTGCTCTTGCCCAAGCTAGTCTATGCTTCCCAGTTTCTCTTGCTGTTAGGTGTGGCCATGTGATCTAGTTCTGGCTTGTGGAATATGGGTGGAAGTAGGAATTGCCTTCCACAGGTTTTTAGCTGGTGGAAAAATGGAAAGGAGTCTTAACTATGGATGAAGACAGAAGTGTAGATTAATAGAATGAAAACTTTCTCAATTGAGTGTATATTTTAATACTTAAAATGAACAAAGTATATTTAGTTTTCTAAGATGGATGAAAACTATCAGAGGGCTTACCATGTTTTCATCCAGGGGAAGGGGCAACACTCTCTGATAGTAAACTTTTCAGGAGCAGTGGGAAATAAAGAATAAAGGTGATTCATTTATCAAGTGGTGCTTATTGAAAGTAACATGGGTGCTTCCAAGCAGCCTGGTAAAGTCTAGAGGCAAGTAAGGGCTGGGTGCTAGGGAAGCACATGGGAGGGCACTGAACCCAGACCTGCTGGAAATGACATCAAGGGTAGAACCTAAGGGAGGAAGCAGGCTTCAAGGTGGAGAAGAAGTATACTAGGCAGATAAAAGCAGTGAACAAGATGGAAAAAGAAAGAAACTTAAAACTGGAAAATGATTGCTACACAAGAAGTAGGGTGGTGCAGAAGCCAGATTAGGAAGCCAGCTGCTGGCAAACATGTGGAGAGGTTTGGATAAATCTGAGAGACTCTGGGAAACCTTGGAAAGATTTTGAAGAGAAATGATATGGTAAGGTTTGTGTTGTAGAAAAAAATCACTCTGCTGTTACGGGAAATTGATCAGAGCAGGATGGGGCTGAGGCAGGAGACAGAATAAGAGGCTAAACTGGTGTGTGGTTTTTATCAGCAGTGCTCCATAGTCTGTCTAGGTGTAGGACGCTTAGAGTTATCTAGGGTGAATAATTGGTCCAAGAGGTGTGTTATAAGAATAAGGGACATGGGACCCTATCAATCCCTCTCTCTGTACATTAGGGTATGGCAAACTATGGCCCATAGGTCAAATCCAGTCTGTTGCCAGTGTTTGTGTGGCTCACAGAATGGTTTTTATACTGATTGATTGTTGTGGTCCCGTCCAGCAGGACTGCGTGTTGTGAAATGCTTGTCCTATATCCCCAGACAAGTGACAAACAAATTCATGTGGACTAAAGGAATCTGGTGGAGAAAAAGGGATGCGAGCCACTCTCTAAGTGAGAGAGTGCTAGGGCTTGCGTGGCTGCTCTATCAGTAAGAGAAAGAGGGCCCGAGGGAGAGAGAGAAAGAGAGGGAGAAAAGGGTAGGAGGGAGAGCGAGAGCGAGAGCGAGAGCGAGAACGAGAGAAGGCCAGGGAGAGGGTGAGAGTGTGAGAGAGGCCCAGAGCGGGCCAGAGAGTGAGACAGAGGGCCAGCCTGCATGGCTACTCTTGGCCCCTCCCCTGGACAGGCTTTTATTGACACTCTAGGTACATTACATCCAGGATGGTTCTCATCAACTATGCACAGGTTCACTTTAGGTGGTTACCATAACAAAAGAAAGAATGTTGCTAATCCCTTTAAGATAAAGGTCATTTGCAAGTATAAAGGGAAAAAAAGTTGAACTGGTTACACCCAAGCTTGAGAGGGTTAGCATAGATTTTAGGAAGTTACTTTAAAGATATGCAGTAAACATTTGTTGCCTCAATTCAGGGTGAGGGAGTTTTTAGCAAAAGCCAGTCTCAAAGCAGCCTAGGTACAATGCATGCCTGATTCCCCATGGGAGACCTATTTGCGGATGTTCTCTGCATGCCATGTGAGTCTGTCTGGGTTCAGAGCCAGAGCTGAGCCACTAGATCACATCACACATGGATAGGTTCCCTATAATCGATTGATTGCATTTCTCCCCCCACCCCATTACCATTTATTCTCCTTATATCCTCCTGGTTTTTACATTTTTAAATGGTTCCAAAAAATTAAAAATAATTTTCTTTCTGAAAATTATGTGAAATTCAAATTGTAGTGCCCATAGATAAAGTTTTAGTGGAGTGTAGACACACTCATTTGATTTTATATCATCTATGACTGGTTTCACGCTTCAGTGGCAGAGTTGAGTAATTGTGACAGAGATCTACGGCCTGCAAAGCATGAAATATTTCCTCTCAGGACCCTGACAGAAAGTTTGCTAACCCCTGCCCTATACCCTCAGTCTCTACTTAAAACATTTCTTCTTTCACTTTCCTGCCTTAATTTATCGGAATCAACCTTGGCTCAATATTGCACTTGCCTGGTGGTCTTAAAAGGTTCTGAGGCCTAGGACCCATTTCTGAGACATTGTGATTTATTTGCTCTGGGGATGTGGCCTGATCATTGGGATTTTCAAATATTCCCCAGGGGACCCTCATGTGTATACAAGCTTGAGGGCCCTGCATAGCTGAAACCTGCCCCTAAAGGTATCTCTCAGGTGGATACTGTTTTGTTCCCTGTCTCTTACACACCTCAAGGCAGGAAATGGTTAATATCTTTCTTACTTTCAGGCTATTAATTTCTTTCACCATTGCAAAAAAATGCTATGATTGGAGATTTGATGCCTAGTTCTATAACCTCTCCAGGGACTGATTTATCGTGGACTGATTTCTTACCTCCTTTATTTATTATCTTTATTGCTTGGCTTATGGTTCTGATTCCTGATATAATTCTTGGTGACTTCATCATCCACATGGATGAACTACCCAAATATTGAAACCTTGAGTGCATAAAGCTACTCGTCTTTAATGATCATTTTCTTGTCTCCTCCTCAACCACAAAATCCCATGGTCACACCTTGGACTCTGTCAGCTCCCAAAACTTCTACCACATATGAAATCTCAATTTCAAACATCTTACTCCCCAAGTGTTATCTCCTACCCTTCCAGCTTACTTGCTGTAGTGTGCCCATTTCTTCTATTTTCAACCTCACTGAAACTCTCAATCTGTTGATTCTCCCGCCGATTTTTTGCTCTCAGCCAAGCCTGAGGCTTCCCATTCATTCTCCTTTGGCCTGCCTAGGTTCCATGTGTATCTGTGTAATCACTCATCTGTAACTTAGAGGTAATGATGACAGGGCATCTACCTTTTAGGATTGTTATGAGGATTAAAAGAGTTTGCTTGTTTAAATGCTATGACAGTCCCTGGCACACAGAAAGAAAGTCAGTAACAGCTGAATGAATGTCTCTGGGAAAACACAACCCTGGCCGACCAGTTTTATTTAAAACATATGACCGTGGCCCTGGCCAGTGTGGCTCGGTCATTTGGAGTGTTGTCTCTTAGACTGAAAGGTTGCAAGTTTAATTCCTGGTTGGGGCACAATCTCAGGTTGTGGTTTTAATCTCCGGTTGGAGCATGTATGAAAGGGCAATCAACAGATGTTTCTCTCTCACATGTATCTCTCTCTCTCAAAGTAATAAAAAAATGTCCTTGGGTGAGGATAAATATATATACACACAAACACACACACACACACTACACACACACACACACACACAATATATATATGTATACTATATATATATACACACACAACATATATATACTATATATATATACACACACACACACTATACACACACACACACACACACACACAATATATATATATATATACTATATATATACTATATATATATAAAACATGTGACCATGAACCTTAAGTGAACATTCCTCTCTGCCTGGTGGTCCTTTTGTAGTTTCTTTGGTAACTTTGCTTTTCTGCTCCCTGAGAGGACTCTTCCACCCATCCCTTTTCTCAGACTCTCATCTATCCTCACTTCTAGCTGATGACTTCCCTGTATTTTACTCTAGAATACATTTAGAACAAAATTTAAACTTTTAAATAGACCCCACCTGATCCAGCGACAGAATCTTGCCTGGCTTTCTAAAGTGTATTGTATGCAACTTTCCCCTTTGTCTCTGAACTTCAGCTCCACAGGTCTGCTCCCACGTCAGAAAACACGCCAAGCTCTCTCCCACTTCATGGCTTTTTGCACACACTCTTCCCTCTGCCTGGAACATTTTTCCTCCATTTATTGTATGACATTTACTCAATTATTAGGGGTCTATTTTAAATGTCATTTCCTTAGAAACGCCTTTTTTTTGGCCCACTCTCTATTAGTTTTCTGTTGCTGCCATAACAAATCACGACAAAATCAGAGGTTTAAACACTGTAGATTTATTACATTACGGTTTAGAGATTAGAAGTCCAAAATCAAGGTTTTGCATGGCTGAGTTTCTTTTGGGGGCTCTGGAGAAGAATGCATTTCGTTTCCTTTTCCAGCGTCTATAGGCCACTGGAATTCCTTGACTCACCAACTGCTCCTTCCATCTTCAAAGCCAGAAACTGGGTCAAGTCCTTCTCATCCTACCAGCCCTTTGGTTCTCTCAATGATCTCTTCTATCTTTAAAGACCCCTCTGACTACGTTGGGCCCACCCAGGCAATCCAGGATAATCTTCCCATTTTAAAGTTAGCTGATTAGCAATATTAATTCCCTTTAGCCCTCTAACCAACACATTCACAGATTCTAGGAATTAAAACAGAAATTTCTGGGCAGGGGGACATTATTCTGCCTACTACACTATTTAAAGTAGGTCTCTCACTAACTTTCTTGCTTAGCTGTTGTTTGCTTTCATGGCCCTAATCACAAATTTGAATTTCTTTCTTTTCTTGTTTTCTTTTGCTTTCCTTCATGAGAATACATTCTCTATTAGGGCAGGGACCTTTTTGTCTTGTTAGTCTTTGTGTGCCTAACAAGTAGTAAATGCTCGATAAACATTAATTGAATGATTTGACAAATGAAGAGTTGTTGAAAGGCTGGATCATGGAATTAAGTTGGGAGAGAATTAAAGTAACACTTTGAAGGGGTAATGGAGACCCAGTCATCAGAGGAGTAGCTAAGGAAAGCAGCTGGAGAGACGGGAGGCTGTGAACTGAGAATTAGACATTAGAATGTGTGATGTCACAGGGAAAAACACTCAGGGCAATTTTAATATCTGGGGAAGTTATTCTTTACTCTCTTTGGGGAAGGTTATGTGGTTCCTTGAAAGTAAAATCAAAAGTATAGGCTCTCAATCAAGGGAAATATTTAACTAACAAACAAAATTTTGCATCAGTTTCAGAAGGCCCGCAGTTGTCCAATACTTTGGTGAATGAAGGGACAACGTGGAGCTTAGAAAATGACAATGTAAGGAGGATGGAGCATTATAGAGGTCAGCATCATGAGCCTTAAAGGCTATTTCCTCCTAACATTCATTTACAATACCTTAAGTTCCTAACACTTAACTCATGCCAAATTAGTACCAGCAAGAGGGTTGCAAGCAAAAGACACGGGCTGCTTGGAACTGGTTACTGGGGCAAGACGGGGAAAACGGGAGTGAGACTTCGTCCTACTTTTTATTTTAGGATGGTATCGCTCATGCTATTAAAGTGACTAAAAAAGGCTATTCAGAGAGGGCAGGTAGGAGAGGGATAAATGGTAATGGAAAAAATATACAATAAATTACAAGAAAAGGTTACTCAGGTTACCAACACTGTTCTCTTGGAACCACACGCTCTTTGAGGAGGAAGCCCTGAGGGGGGTGGGTAAGGTAGCTGCTGCCGTGGGCTCACGCAAAGGGAGCGGTAAATGTCAGGTCTGGGACCGGGGAGATTCTTCTCCCAACTCTTCTGACAAGCTCACATCTCATAATTCTCACCCCAAAGCAGGGAGTGCAATCTGAAGCTTTTATGTGATGATGATGAAAGAATCTTTTATTGTTCGGTAATTTAACAGAGTAATTTTCTATTGCTTGCAACCAAAGAACGTAGGATCCATAAATTACAAAGTGAACCTGAGCGTCACACCTGTTCTGTAAAGTTCAGTTACTCTCACTTTGTTGAGAAGAGAAGAGAGGTGACCGTCTAAGACCATCCATAAAATTGGGGGAGCCGGCAGGAGAACCAGATCGTTTGACTCTTTGTTCGGTACTCTTTGATCTTGTCTGTGTATGTTCAGTCTGCTTCCTGCAATAAGAACACAAGCCATTTGTCTTTTTCTTCAAAGCAAAGTGAATATAAACATGATGGTACAGGTTATGAAACAAGGGAATATGTGAAGCATTTTTTGTCCATATTTGACTTAGAAGCAAATGAACAACAACAAATAATAATAATAAAAAAAGAAAAGAAAACCTTCAAGCATTGATTAAAGACAGAACAAATTGTCCACAAAGTTTCCAGTGTAAAACAAGACAAATTCTGAAAATTAAGTTGACAAGCATATACAGCAGTGTAATTTTTTCTTAATTAAACTGACAAAGATTCCCAGTTCCACATAAATCAACAAAAACAACAAACCTAGAGTGCTCAAAGGAAGGACATTAAGAATTGCTCAAGGGGAATATAAGAAAAAATGTAATAAAATAATCTATGCTTTGCTGACTTGCATTCCTTGGGGTAAGTGATCAGTTGGGGGTGGAGAGGGTAAGTGAAGAGGAAGAGAGATAGCAAGTTGTACAAGTTAATTTCTAGGATTGTTCCTCGTGGAAGGTACATCAGGTAGGCACAGTGGCTGCCTTCTTCCACCTTTTGAATAAAAGAGGTATAAAATTAAAGATTAAAAGAAGTATTGATTCTTGATTTGCGGGAGATTCTTCTGATGGATTCTTTGTTGCTACATTGCACAAGGATAGGTGTGCTCCTTTAATTTTGTGTTAAGTGAATTTTTACAAATTAAATCACTTTTTTCATTTCCTGTAATTATACAAGGGGGGACCGCACAAACCCATAATTTATTTATAAAAAATTGTATATTTATTCTTCCATGTTTAAACTTCAGTCACCTTCAAAATACTCTCCATTTGGTGAAATACACCTATTGAGATGTTTTTTCCACTGCTCACAACAGTTTTTGAACTTGTCAATTTTGATGCCTTTTAGTGCTTCTGCCACTTTTTGTTTCACCTCTTCCACTTGGCAGAACATTTCCCTTTGAGGACTTTTTTCATCTGGGGAAACAAACAAACAAAAAAGTTGCTTGGAGCTAGATTGGGTGGATAGGGAGGGCGGGGCATAGGGGTTAAGCCATTTTTTGGTCAAACACTGCTGAACACTCAGCACTGGGCAAGTATGCTTGTAAGTCACTCATCGTGAAATGGGCAAACGCATTGAAAGTCTTCAAAAAAATTCACTGAAGCTGAACTCAGCTTCTCACAACAATGTCAGCTGGTGCACTGATGATACACATGGGTTTCTAGAACACTCACCTAGTGGGGGGAGCCTCTACTACAAGGGACCCACCCTCCGGAAGATAATTTTTTTTTTATCTCCCCTTGTATGTAAGAATGGCTTAATTTCTAGTAAATGTGTATAAAATACATAGGACTGCTGTGCTCTCAGAGTTTACTGGAAATCAACAATGGCAGTTTCCCAACGAGCTAGTTACGGCAACAGAATCCTTCTCAACACAGCTTCTAGGTAAGCCATACCAGCCAATCACAGTGGACCCATGAGGTACAGTCTGTTTGCCATCTCTGGACTAGTTAGGAGGGTAGGCTTTGGAGGCAGATGGATCAGGATTTACAGCATCCTTGCCTGCTATGTAGCTTTGGGCAGATAGTTGATCTGTTCTAAGTCCCATTGATAAAAATGGAGCACATGTTGTCTTGAAATTAAGAGAAATACGTGTGCAGCTTATTTTGATCTTTTAGTTTGTCCTTTCCTGACTAGATTTCTCCTTCTATCTCCCTGCTTCCCACCAACTGGAGCACAGTGCAATGTTCCAGAAGATCTAGGTGGTGGGGGAGGAAGGTGGAACAGCTGGTAGAGACTCTCTGGCTTTGATTTTACAAACATAAGGCCACCAGAGGATATAGAGGTTCCAGAGGAGGTAGAAGAGAGACAAGGAATTATGGAAGAAACAAAGTGGCTAGAAAAAGCAAGAGGAAAGGTGGCTTTCTCCAGACTAAAAGGAGTTTCCCCAGACTCCTTGAGAGGGTCTGCACGTCTCTGGGAAGCGGGAACTCAGGTTCTACTTTCTTGCATGAACCAAGGTGTGTGAGGCTCTGGTTGGGGTTTCCTACCTTGGCAGAGAGGTCCAGGCCCTACCTGGTGCGTCTCTGAAGATGGAGCGAGCCACTGCACCTGAAAGACCCTGCCATTTTGGACAGGGGAAGTTTCCAGGGCAGCCTGTGTGCACAGGGACACAGACCAGAGGGCCCTGTACCTTGACGCTTGGTACCTTGTCCTTTTGGGTTGGTAAAGCTCAAAGGATGACTGAGGTGAAGTTTTCCATTATCCTGGTTGGATAAGAAATCAAAATAAAAATTAAATAGTTTATAGAAAATAAAAAGGTGCAATATTTTTTGTACCTTTGATTCTGAACTGAGACCCATACCAACTACCTCTGTAAAGAACCCAAAACAGTGCCAGGCACATAGCAAACTCTTTAAACCAGTTATTATTATTAGTGAAGGTATCTGCAGAAATTCTTTTTGAAAAGTAAAGAATTGCTTTACAATGTGCATAAACATCTCAGTAGAATCATTTTTTTCCCACTTCACCCAAATTATTCTCCACTTCCCCCACTTCCAGTCCAAACTGATGTACTCCATTCCCTGCTCTGCTCTGTGCCCCAGGAGGCTGACCTTTATGGGCTTCCAGTTGGGTCTAATCAGCAGGAGGCACGAACAGGACCTGGGAGTGTAGGAAAGAGAGAAGTTGGGGCTTTCTTACCAGCTCCCTCCCTGCTGGGAACCAAGGGTCTGGACATGGCTGTGTCCCTGGGTGACCACAGCTCCTGCTGGTGACCCTTCCTTCACCAGGCTACAATCACACTACTTCTCCTTTGGCCCCTTCAGGCCTCAGAGTGGGAATGGCATCCTCTTATTATTAGTTTCTGGGAACTCAACATCCTTTGATGGTTCCCTAACCCTGCCCAGTCTGAGAGGAGTCCTTCCATTAAATTCTCCTCATTCGAAATATCTGAGTAGAATTGTTTCCTGCTAGGACCTTGGCAGATAACATAAGCAAGATTATTCTTTGTGTTGTTTTCCCAGTAGTGGGAATGGTTGTAACGATCTGGTCACTTTGTCCAATTCAGATTCCATTAGGACCCACAGCTCCTATCTAGGCAGCATGAGAGCCAATCAAGATTGTGGGCCAGCCTGTGGCTGCTCCTGTGGGGTGTGTTCAGTTAAAGACAGGAAAATGGATAGCCAGGGCCTTAAAAGGTGTTGCCATCACTCTGACCTTGGTTTAAGTTTCCTTTCTACCTATGATTTACTGTCACTTGGGTAATTTAAATAACCTCTACAAGCATTCATTTCTTCATTTATAATGTATACTTGATATCAGCTTGTGGTAAGAAAAAAAAAGATGAAGAAAAGTGCTTTTCATACATGTATTAACCTGAATATGTGAAAATGGTCAGAGTTAACTGCTCTTGGGCATCAGCTATGAGTCTCTGTAAGGTCAAGCCTTCTTTCAGTGGCTTTAGCTTTATGCTTTGAGCTCACAACATTGCGGGCTCTCCTGCCCTGGGAAAGGCAACATTAGGGTGAAACTGATGGTTCAAAGCCCTTCCTTATCTTATCTGGCCAAGACAGAAACTTCCAGAAACAGAGAATGGGTTGAATTCTAGGTAGTTAACTTGCTGGGTATGATTCCTGAGGCAAAATGGAAGGCTGCTCAGGCATGGTGAATATTCATCAACTCTGATATCTCAAAAGCCCTTTTATTGATTGCTTGATGAGGCATCAGGCCTCAGGCTAGTGGTTGAAGAAACAATAAAGCTTTAATTTCCATTACAATGCAAATAACCTACAACGGAGCCTTTCCTGAGATGGGGGCGGGGCTGTGATGGGGTTCTGGGGGAGAGGATTGGCTACCAGGTGCTTGGAAGATGGGGATACAGAGGTGATAGGCAGCTTCTCCAGGAGTTTCTCTAGGAGCAAAATCTTTGAGGAAGGCTAACTTTAGGCTTACTTAGGATAATAATATAGCTTCTCTGGCAAAGTCTTTACTGTGCAGGAATAGGAAGCTAGGTAGTGGTTGTTATACCAGGCTGAACATTGGAATCATCATCTTGGGAGCTATAATAAAATACTTAAGCCTGGTTCCCACCTGGAAAGGTCTGGTTTAATATATTTGGAATGGGGTTTGAGCATCTGGATTTTTCAGAGCTTCCAAACGATTCCAATTGCAGCCAGAGTGAACCACTGGTCGGGATATTATGATATTTTTCTAAATTCAGGAGTGAAAGTCTCAGGTGTGGTATTTAGGGACTCATCAGTTGGGAGAGACCAACACTGAGTACTTGCAATGTAACAGGTATTCTACATACTTTGTCCTTTAATCCCCACAACAATCTCATGGCATCGCCATTCCCATGGTGAAGATGAAGAAATATACTCAAAGGTTAGCAGCCCCAAGGTCACACTCCTAGTAACTGGCAGAGCCGGGATTAGAAACCTTGTCTTTCTGACTCCACGGCTATGTACTTTGGATGCCTGTTAAAAATTCCTTTACAGTTAACTCATTCTTTGCAGGCAAGTCTGATGTCTCAGGCTGTTTATTTATTTTTATTTTTTAGTAAACCAGAAAGCCAGTAAAGAATTACTCAAGATTCTCCTGTGACAGGCCCGTAATTTAAAAATAATCCAACTTTACTTAAAATAAGCCGTCGTGCCTTTCTTTTTCTCAGCTGGGATTTTACCCAAGATGTCTTGCCTTTGATTTTATGCTACGCACACACTGTAGCAGGGGTGTCCAATCTTTTGGTGTCTCTGGGCCACACTGGAAGGGGAAGAGTTGTCTTAGGGTACACATTAAACACACAGATACTAATGAAAACAAAAAAACTTCATGTTTTAAGTAAATTGATGATTTTGTGTCAGGCCACATTCATAGCCATCCTGGGCCTCATGTAGCTTGTGGGCCATGGGTTGGACATCCCTGTATGTAGAGTGTGTATGTTTGAAAATCAGTCCCTCACATTGAAAAACATGTTATAAGTTTCTCTCCATTCTGAGGTAGCCAGGGAGTCCCAAAGGGACTCAAGAAGGTTTTGATTCAAGAAACTGTTTCCTTCTCACATGCTTGTGTATGTATATGTGTGTGCTCATGTGCACACATGCCTGTGTACACTGACATTCATCATGAAGGGAGTGGGCAAGGCAGTGGTACTTGAGATGATGAGCAGCCAGAGGGCAGAAATGAGGCATTTCCCCCGCACCCAACCCATATATCCCATTGCAGTACCAAGAATAACTCAGTTCACTGGAATATTCTATAAATGGAAGTCTGGCTAACAGCATTTTTGAGGAAATTGAGAGTTAAAGATTAAAAGCTGGAACACATGAGTTAGAATTTTTACCATAAACACATCTTACATTGCATTACCATAAACTCATCTTACATTGTCTAAGCCTCAGATGTATTACATGTACAACGGTGATTTAAAAATAAAGAGCAACAATAAAACTAGGCCTCACATAATTTTAGACAGATGTAGCTAGTATAGTGCCTGGCATACACTTTGAGTAGGAACTAAGTAAATGTTAAGCAACCTTAAAAATCTTGATTATTAGAAACCTTGAAGCCTTGTTTTTGTTGCCTAAGAATACAGCAAGGTGGGAGGGGGGTAATAATGTTGTTTGGTGTGATCTGGGGAAATGCTTTCAGGGGAGGAGAAACTGGAATGAGCCTGAAAGAATGAGTGGATTCAGGTAAAGCCTTCTTTTGAACCTTAGCTCCGCCCTTCATTAGCCATTTATACATCACTGGCTCATCCCTTAACCTTTCTGTGCTTTGGTTTCTCAAGGTGAAATGGGGTACAGTGAGCTTTAAGCCCATGCACTGGGCTGTTGTGAGGGTCCTATGAGATGCTCTTTGTACACTACTTGGTAAACTGTAAAGTGCCATAGAAATGTGAATTGTCATGCATGTAAGTGGAGATGGGGAGGTGTTCTAAGTATAGGGAAGAGCTGAGGTGGGGAGGAATTGAGGCAGCACCAAGGGCACTCTTCTTACCCAACCCCCTTTAACTCACTGGCCAGCACTGCCCCCTGGCCACACAGTGCTCTTCATTGGTGGTTTTGTTCAGGTCCCTGTCTTGTAGTCTCCCTACTCATCCACCCAATAGACTTTAAGTGCCTGGAGTTCAGTGAAGTATCTTATATTATTAAGTAATATTTTCTCCTGACCAGGGTCCTGACATATCTGTTTGCATTTGAAGTTTGTGCTTCTGTCTCCTTCATGGGAGGAAATAAGTCTTTTGTTAGGGGCTTATTCAACACCAGCCAAGACTGAATGCTTGGAAACTGCCAAAGGGACAACTCATGCCTCTGTTGGGTCTTGTGTATAACCTCTTAGGTCTTCAGGACGGGCAAGCCAGTTGGGGAGGATCAGGAAGAAGAAGCCCTGAGTGATCTGCTGATCCTTGGTTACTCCACTATCCTCTCCTGCTTGGTGTGGATTTTCAAGCTGAGCTGATGGTCTCTGTGTTGGCACTCCTGCCTTTAGGCCACTCCTTGATTTGAATTGGTTTCTGGCTTGGTAGCTGGAGTAAAGCATCCCTCCTCCCTGTCCACTTCCCTCCATTTACCAGCCCTCGACACAGTCTCTGGTACTCAACAATGAATGAGTGAGTGAGTGAGTGAATGAATGGATGAATGCCCTTCTTGCTGGGGGCTCTCAGAGTACCGGGCTCCTATGAGTCATTGCCCTCTTGTTGAGGGCTCTTCTTTACCAGCATACAGATTCTCAGCAGAAGCTCAGCCCCCAACAGGAGTTTCCTTAGTTGGAACTACTTATTACCTGCCCCTATCTGCTCAGGTTAACAGCCTCTCTCACCTGCTGCCAGTCGGTCACTGTGGCCAGCCTGTCAAGCCCTGCCAGGTTGACTTTTGTCTCACTGAGAGATGTCAAACTGATAACCAGTGAACCCTTGCTAGGACAGCGAGGGTGCTTTCATTTAAAATGACAGCTTGGGACCAAAATTGGAAGTGAAACCAAACCTGACAATCAAACTGGGATTTTGAGCAGTGTGAGTGAGAAATCTCAGCTCTAAGCAAAACTCTGTCTCTGGCCTAAATTAGCTGGTATGATCTTGGGCAAATTGCTGATCCTCTCTGGGCCTCAGTTTCCCATTCTTCAAATTTAAGGGAATGAAGTATATGATTTCTAAGGTCTCTCCTGGTATTTATTCTCTACAGTGCTCTGCTGCTATACCTCTGAGATAGATGTTGCTTTGCTGGCTGCTAACCACCAGCTGCTCTATCTGGGGCCCAGGAACTGGGAAAAATGCCTGCAGCCCTGGTGTGGGAAGCCATTCCTAGCCTGAGTGAGCCTCTGTCGACTGATGGAGGCCATGGATACCTGTATGCGCTGTGCTATTCTCACATCTCAGCAATAGCCCTCTTCTTCAAGGGCTAAATGCTCTTGAATGAGGATCATTTCAGGGACAGGGACTGAGCTGACCCAGAAGAGTGACTGGTTTGCAGAACAGAGCTGGGCTTGGAGGAGAGTTGGGACTTCCCTTACCTGTATAGGAATGCAGGTCCTTCATCTTTCCTAGGACACAGGTGGGCTAGTGAAGACCAGAATCCAGCCCTCATGTACCTCTTTACTCTCTAGATACTTTGGCAAAGACTGAGATACAACCTGAGCATACTTTTGAATTGAGACAGCATTTGGCAAACAAATCTCTCGTAAATGATGGCATTGACATTATATCGCTGTTAGAATAATTTACTCCCCACAGTAATTTTGACTTAGTTTGTTCTACATGGAGGGTTATTTTAATCATTCTTCTGGTTGTTATTGATGAAGGCTCTTTGAAAAAGATTAGAAGATTAGTTTAAAATTATCTCCAGAGAATTGAAAACAATCACAAGGACAGGAATATAGATGAAAACAAATCAAGGGCTGTCATAGATGTATCAAAAGACTATTATTTGATGATGTGGGGACATAATGGTACACTAATGGCAAGACTTGGATACTCCCTCTCTCGTCTGACTGGTACCTGAGGTTGACCCTCACTCTCTCACTGCTCCTGTCCATTAGTGGTGCTCATACGTTTGTGCCTCTGTTCATGCCCTTCCCTTTCTCTGCCAGGCTTGGCCCATCCAGAGCGCTCCAGTGCAAAGAGTCCTTTTGATCCCCACATTTCCCTGGAAGCTTTCTTTAGAACCTGTGTCTCTGTCTTCACCTGACAGGCTGGTATTATCTGTGAAAATATAAATTATCTTAGGAGGGATATCTATTGGTTTCCCAAGATACTAATAGTTATTCTGAGAAAGAAAGGGGAATGGTTTATGAATAACTTTCTTTGAGGAATGTCGAGTTAAGGTAAAAGGGTGTGTGTGTGTGTGTGTGTGTGTGTGTGTGTGGCAGGACTTCTCAGAGCCTTTAGTATGCTATTGAACTGTTTGAATTTCCCAACAGGGAGACAGAGTGCAGCTTTTTCCAAAGTCCTTTGATTTACCTCTAGTAAAGGAGATGTTTAATGTAAGGATACATGGGAGAATAAGAAAGATATGAATCTCTCCAAAAATTAGGGCGCTCACACTGCCAGGCCTTGTGGGGATTAAAATGGTTCAAGAACTAGAAGGCTCCAGTGAGACTCCAAGTTGCTCACATCCAGGCTTCGTGGACTTTGGTATCTCCTCATAAACAGGACCCACATCCTTGCTGGAGCATGCTCCTGTGCTACTACAATGACCAATACTCTACGTATTTCCAATTAAAATTCATGAAAAAGTTTATCTATTTGAACCACCTAATAACTACTGTCCCTGCTTGGGCAGTCTTGTGCCGTATTTTGCCAAGGCCGCTAAAAAGAATGTGAACATGCTACCCTTTGGTCTCTGATGTAATCAGCAGTTGCCTCTGTGCAGTCAGCCTTCACACCGCTTCCCTGGAGCAGGGGTTGGGGTCAGGCAGCTTTGGCTGGAGGGGAAACTGGGATAGGCCGTCTCATGAGTGACATACTGTGTTGTGACCCTTTTTCAAGCACTGCTATAGGAATTGTTTATATACTTTACATTTATGATCCTGCCTCTAGTCATGGGTACTCAAGGCTTTCAGGCACTGTCCTGTGATCCTTCCTGATAGTGTCCGCTCTAGCTGTGTGTGTGTGTAGGGGGTGTGTGTGGGTACAGAGTGCTGGGTAATAGAAAGGGAGGGGAGGATTGGCACAAATTTGCAGGTGAGCTCCTCACTATCAGATCTTTGTTTCTCTTCTCTTGGAGGTGACAATGAATACCTTTCTCCAACATAATCACAACCACCTTACCCTTGGTCTGTAGTTCTCCTGAGGGTCCAGGCTTCTAGTTTAAGAGCCAGCCCATCACATCTCCAACTAATTAAAGCCAAGAGGGACTTGGCCTCTAGGTGAGCTTCCTCCCCTTTCACACAGGGAGGGTCTTTCTTTGTAGGATCTGACCAGATAATGGCCAAAGCATCCATGTAATGACAATACCAGACACGTGGGAGAGATCATGTCTCTCCCACGATCTCTCAAGTAGATGATAAAGGACAATACAGAGGAATCTGAAAGTGGAGTCTAGTCAGAAGAGAGACTGGCAGGGCTTAGGGAAGATGGTCAGAGCTTCCCTGTGGGAAAGTTGAGGTTGAAAGGAGACTCACACTGTTGGTTGGTAGACAGTTAGGTCACCCCCAAGAGTACAGGTTGGGATGTTTGCAGCCTGGTGTTTGTGTGGGTGTGCAGGGGCTAAAAATTATTACCTGCACATTGGAGGTCACGTGTGGGGGAGCCAGACCATGCCTGGGCCCCACTTGATAGTGACAAAGGCACTTCTATAGAATCAGCAAATCTGGCTTTTGTGGGTACAGGCCCTGGCAGGGATGACCTTAAACCTGAAGGGGGAAGAAACAGTTAGAGGCAGCTGGGGAAGTTGTGTGGGGTAATTACTGGGACCTTCCTCTTGGTCTTGCTCTCAGCTCTACATCTTCCTGTCTCTTACTCTGGTTCTAGCTTTCTCTTTCTTTTCCCAGCTCTTTCTTAGATGCCTCAGAATCCTTTGGGTGTCTGTTAAATTTGCACTTTTGTGGGATTCATCCCCAGTGATTCTGATTCGGTATTTCTGGGCTGGGGCCCAATAACCTGAAATTTTAATAGCTACTCTAGCTGATTCTGAAACAGGTCTATGCACCCCACTTGATCATTATATAAAATCTAGAACTGGATTTTACTTACTTTTATCTGAACTGGTATTAAAACAATTTGTTCTGAAGAATGTCCATTCCCACTGATAACTGTTGGCTAAACTTGAACTTGCTGTTGACTTTCTCATTACATCATGGACATCAGCCAGGAGATGCAAGAAACAGCTATCATTTTAATTCCTCAGATGCATGCACGAATAGGAATGTAGTTCACAGCTCTGTGACTATCTGTGTGTGCACACAGAGTTCATTTATCTTGACTCTAAGTAGCAGGATTGCCAATCAGGAATTAAAACCCATTTCTATAAATTGTTACTGGTTTCTGCTGCTCCTGACGGTGGGCTGAATGAACAACTGGAAAAGCTAATGTTCCTCTGTGTCTTTATTGCTGCAATGTTTTTTTCCCCAAACCCTATAAGCCTTTGCAATGTTTCTCTCTAACAAGGGTGTGAATAGCAAATTTCCAAGATATTAAGCTCATGTCTCCACAGGGCCTCAGAGTCAAACCATTTCTTCTCTCGTGAGTGGAGCAGAAGAAGTGTTTAAGGAGGCTCAGCTGAATTCTCTCCAAGTATGTGGTAGGCAGCATTATTTCCATCCACTTGCTGAGCATGGTTCTGGAAGGTCAGGGCTCTTCTGGTGAAAGGTATGTTGCTGCTGCTGCTGGATGATCGTGCTTGTCCTAGGTTAGCCTCAGACTTTAGTTCTGTGTCATTAATATTCTTAAAGTCTCTCTGTCATTAGATGACTTGTTAGGTGGTTGGAGAAGGCCACCACCACATTCTTATTCAGTTGAGGGTCCTCATGTCTGGGATCTTGTTCTGATCTGTCAGTAGCCAGCTGAGTGACTGAACAAGACATTGAATCTCTTAGCCCTTGGTTTTCTCATCTTGAACTGGGATGGTACTTGTCTTATCTCCAAAGTCTTCGGAAAGGGTCAAGTGAAAGTGGGTGGGGGACTTCTGTGGGAAACATACACATGGTCTAAATTCAAATAGTACTGTTATTTTAGGCGTGGTTTTTATACAAAGCCATGGTAGAAAATACATCACAGTCTTTATACTAATGCCCAACTTTCAGAGACCCAGTTCACAATCAACACTAGTTTTTAAATAAAGTTTCAAAAATAAAACCAACAGCATCTAGAATCTCTTCTCTTTTTCTTGACAATGATTTGTTTCTTATTTTTCAAAATTATGTGATGACCAGGAATCTCTCTGGGGAACTCAGTGTATGCATGACCCCATTCACCTGTAGTGTAGGTAGTCAATCATATCTAAAGCACAGCGCAGAACCATAGCTCTAGTGAGAACAGTGGTGCCAAAGGTGACAGCAGAAGTTAGGAACTTTCTGGGGAGCTGCCAAAGTTGTCATTGGTCATCTGAGGTGTCTAGTACCAGAGGATATTTATAGCAGGAACCATAAAGCCTTGAATCAGCTAGGTGAGAGGTGGCTCTGTACATACCCCTTAGACAGATTTTAAAAAGTCTGCAATTCAGCATATACTAAGCATAAATCAGTAAGCTGGATGCTAGGACATCTGTCCCATCACTAGGAAATGCCTGTCTCAAGCACGGGTGATTTAATGTATTTGTTACACTCTGCATTGTTGAATTATATATTAGGATTATCTAGGGCAGAACACTTACGATGCTGCTGCCAGATTAGAAATTGGTAGAGACAAATATTTTAATGCAGAATATACCACCAACATACCAAGCAAGTCACCATTGTTCTGTGTAAAATGAAGACTCACATTGGTGACTCAACCAATGTCAAGAATTTTAGCCAAAATAGAAATAGACTCATAGAGAACAGACTGACAGCTGCCAGAGGGGAGGGGGGTTATGGGGTTGGGTGAAAAAGGTGAAGGGATTAAACAAAACAAATAAACAAACACCCCAAAACAAAAAAAAACTGGTAAAGAGACAACAGAATGGTGACTACCAGACGGGAAAAGGGGTAGGGGAGGTAGAAGGAGGTAAAGGGGCAATAAATGATGATGGAAGGAGACTTGGGGTGGTAAATACACGTACAAATGCTATATAGAATTGTACACCTGAAACCTACATAATTTTACTGACCAATGTCACCTCAATAAATTCAATAAAAAAATTTAAAAAAGAAGAAAAAAAGAATTGTTAGCATACCGAATGTGAAATTGCCTAGGAAAGTTTAAAATGTGAGACAAATATAAGGTATTATTCTGATACTTCTAAGAGTTGTAGGCATCTCCTTTTAAAAAGTATTTGTTTATTGAGATATAACACATATTCCATAAAGAACACTTGCCAGTAGTTGAATGTGAGCTCATTAATTTTTAAAATTTTAGTTAAAATTTTAAATTCTTTAAAATGCCTCTGTGCCTTACGTGCTCGAACAGGAGGTGGTGTTGCACCTGGAGCAGGGCCTGGCACCATGTACACGTCTCAAATCAGGAGTGTGTGTGTCTGTTTTAATGTATTCATGTGTGTGAGCATGTGGATATGAGAAGGCCAGAATTGAGGACTTATACAAGAGTGTGTGTGTGTGTGTGTGTGTGTGTGAGATAAGGCTCTTCTGTCTGTAGGAATACAGCCCTAATAAAGAAGATAAAGGATAAGTTTACAAATATCTGGACCTCACCTGGAAAGGACAGGTCCTAGGCTTTGGGGATCAGATTCCTCACCATTACGGGCTGCATGGCTGCTTTTCCCCCTTGGTGACACTTTTGCCTCCCCCTATATACTGCTCTATCTTGTTCTTGTCACTAGGGCCTCTATTTTTTACTCATAGTGTCTTCTTTCTCATAACTAGGTGGCCTGCACATGGCTTCAGTGTGCCTGGGCCCCACCTCTACATTTAGGCATCTTTTCAGTTTTGACACCTATCAAGGATGGGGCAATCTTTTCCATGTTTCTTAGTTCAAACTTCAGAGACAGAAAATGAGTTGTATAGGCTGCTGACAGCCTGCTGTTTGGTCGTCTTTGGTTCGGCAGTTCACATGAAGTATGGTCAGGGGGTGGGTGGGAAGACACTTGTGAGACAAAACCTGGGTATCTGTCTCTTCCTTGAGCAGAGACTGGGTTGGGCAGTGTTGCCTGGAACGCCTAGGAGCTGACAGCTTTAGCTGGTGAAATGGAGACTGGAGAACTGGGCACGTTGGTGGTTTCTGTGGACACTGGGACTCTGACAAGGAAAGGGGAGGATGGAAAAAGAGAGAACACACCCACGAAGGGGATTAAATTTCTCCCACCCATTTGCAGAAACAGGATTAGTTCAATGACGAAAGCTGTGAACTGAGATAAGCAGCTAAGCAGAGCCCTCTGGGGTTACGGCTCAGAGATTTACTGGAAGGTGCTAGCTTTAGCTGAGTAGAGTCCAGGTTGTGACAGATGAGTTAGCTCTGGCAGACATTGCTTCTAAAAGAAAGCCCTGACTCACAAGGCCGCATGCTTCTGCCTGTTTCAGGAATGGCTTTTCCAGGCCGGCGTAGCCCAGCAATTCCCATGTGTCTTTGCAGCATAATCCTCAGTGTTGGAATGTGTGCAATGTTGTTATTCTCCACTAATTGCATTAGTATTCTTTTGTGGGATTGAAGCTTGTTCGGTATTTTAGATGTACCCGGCGGGAAAAGGAAAAGAGAGTAAGCTGGAAAAAGGGTAGTCTCCCTGGCATCATTCTAAGACCCTGAATGCCTGGAAGAATTCACAGAGTTAACATGGAGGGAGGTGCTCTCTGGTTGTTTTTCTAAGGAAGTAATTTAGATTTGACATTGAGAAAAATGCCTAAAACCATAGGGAGCTAACTAGAGGCCTTAACAAGGAAGAGATACCTTGAAAGTTCAACCTCAGACAGAGGTACTCATGAGCCTTTGGCGTCTGAAATCCCATCTGTGTCAGGAAGACGGAACCCCTCCTGTCCCGTTACAGAGCTCTGGGGGCCAGGGGGTTGTACTGAGCAATGCAGTAGTATCAGCTTACAAACACTCCAGCTTCTTATTTCTAGCCATGGGGCTAGGGGCCTGCTTCTATCTCAGCTTCCCTTAAACCTGTCCACATTGTTGCTGAGAAAAATACAGATTAACACTTTGGTTTCCAAATCTGTCTGTGCGAGAAGCAGCTCTGGACACTGCATGACGGTCTCGGTGGCAGCATGTGTCAGGAGGATTGCCCACCTCGAAGTCCTTCAATAGCCCAGAGCCCTGGAAGACTCTCTTTCCAGGAGCATCAAGTGTGTGAGGAGGCAGGGCTGAAAGGAGTGGTTAATAACATATTACCTATTACCAGAGGCATTTACTACGTGTACATGTGTGTGCTTTTAAATAGATAAAGCCATGAGGGGGTGCTGTGGTTACAAGAGATAAATGTTCTTTTACTGAGTCTGTCTGTTAAAGTCCAAAGTGGGTCTGAGTGCTCACGAGCAATTAGACAGCCATGTAAAGGATAGCTCTGGCAAGCTGCTAGACACGGATGGCCAGAGTCAGCCTGTCATTTGGGAGCCACTGGCCAAACCTCTTTTCCTCTGGAAACCCCAGGGAGATCAGTGAAGCCTTCTCAGGCTAGCTCTTTGGCTGGACCTCAGCTAAGGGAGAAGAACCTTGCTCAGACCCTGGGTTTGGAGGTTGGAAGCAGAAGCTCCTGGATGGTTTTAGGATCTGAGGCTGGGGGCAATGCACATCAACTCCTGAGGGGAACTTCGGAGGCTTCTGAAGCACAGAGATGGCAGAAATAGGGCCTCATTAGATATTCTCCTTCCTTTACACCAAAGGTGGCAAACACAAGGCCCACGGGCTGAATCTGGCCCTCCGCCTTGTCTTATCCAGCCTGGCACCTTATTTCTACTGGGTGGCAGCACCGAGCTCTCACTTAACTGTTAAGGAGTAGTTACATTTATACAGTCCTAAAGTTACATTCGGCCCTTTGAAGGCAACTGCGAGGCTGATGTGGCCCCCGGTGAAAATGAATGTGACACCCCTGCAGTTTACACTCAAGTCTCATTTGGCTCCTGAAAGGCATGCAGATCTAAAAAGTCTCTTAGGTAACTGATAGTTTGACGCCTGGTGGGTGTGACAGGCATTCACCTTGGGGTAGGTTAGGGATCCCAAAGCAGATGCTGTAGGGTGGACATTTCAGGTTTGAGAATAAATCAGGGAAGGAGCCACCAGGACTAAGGATTGGCAGAGTCAAGGAAAAGCCAACGTGAGGGCTGAGATGAGGGGAGGAATCAGAGCCTTTCCCAGAGCTAACCCAGGCGTGGCTTGTGCCAAGGGAATGATGACAAATTATCTCTGAGGATAGTGTACATGGACCACCCACTTTTCAATTGTGATGAGTGCCATGAGGAACATGATCCAAACTTGGTGATGGAGGACTGCAAAGTGTGGTGGGCTGCCTCGGTGGCATTTAGGCTGGAGGCAGGAGAAGGAGACAGCCGTGCAGGAAGAGGGTTCTAGGCAGAAGGACGAGGGTGAGGGCTCTGACAGCAGAGAGGGCACACTGGGTTTCGGGGACTGAAAGGATGTCAAAGCACTGGCCTGTGAAGCAGGAGGACAGTGGCATGAGGCAAGTTCAAGAAGGTGGCCGGAGGCAGATCATTCAGGTCCTGTGACCCTGGAACTGAGTTTAGATTTTTGTCCTCAGTGCAATGGGAAGTCATCAAAGGGATTTGGAAAAAGCGGTGAAACCATCTGAAAAGATCATTATAAAAATTATTTTGAAAGATTATTGTGACTATTCTGGGGAGCCCACATTGGGGGGCAGGGAGGGTTGGAATGGCAGGCTGGGGGCAAGATTCTGCAACCTGCAGAGGGAAGTTCAGCATATTGGGTTCCTTTCCCTTCTGGTTCTTTTGCCATAAGCATCCTTTCTGACCTGGGGTTTGACATGTGACTGAAGTGTCCTAAACCTTGTAGGAGTTTAGTTTCATGCAATACATACTTATTAAACATCTAGATGTACTCCTCCTTGAGCAAGGCACATAGGGGATTCAAGAGACAAAGACCTGATCTCTGCCCCCAAAGAGTTTTAAAATTGCCTAAAGAAGAAAGATACTTGCTTATTAATCAAAGAGACAACCATCTTCCACCGTCTATGTGCTAGACTTAGGGGAAGACAAAGATACGGTCTTTGCCCTAGAGTTGGTCATGCTCTGGGGAGACAGAAGTTTAAAGAAAGCTTGTACTATGGCACATAATTGTGATCCGTGCTGTGTTAAGGAAGGAAGGAGGGTGTGTATCATGAAAGCTGCTCAGAGGAAGTGAAATTTGTGTTGGATCTTGCTTGACCAAGACAAGGAATGGGTTGTGGTGAAGGTGAGAAAGGGCATTTTGAACTTAGGACTAGTCCCATTCGAAAGTAGGCTGCTAGGTGCTATAGTCAATATCAGTCAGCAGTGTGAGGCGGCTAAGAAAGGGAGTGTCATTGAGGCTGCATTAATGAGAGCATAGTTCCAAGAATAACGGAAGAGGTGACTGTGTGATACTTTCCTGACCACAGAGTTGTTATATATAGGTGAGGGTGACTCTCCTGAAGAGGGATAGACATGGAGAATTGGTTGGATATGTCGGTCCGGGACCTCTGAGAAGCAAATGCCAACATGGGATTCAACATTGAATGATTTTATTAAGGGAAATGCCTTGAGAGAATACTAGTGAGAAAGCCAGGGAAGGCTGGGAGAGCCATCAGACCATAATATGTCTTAGCCCAGTTGTAGAACAGAGGGGCAAAAAGTTGGTTGAAAGCATTCTTGACTGTCCTGCAGGTCTAGGAAGGGTTGGCAAGGCCTTCAGGGAGTCCTCCAGTCAAAGGTAGCTGTCTGAGCATCCCAGGTTTTCCAGGATTTAAT
Source organism: Macrotus californicus (assembly GCA_007922815.1). Classification (NCBI taxonomy): domain Eukaryota; kingdom Metazoa; phylum Chordata; class Mammalia; order Chiroptera; family Phyllostomidae; genus Macrotus; species Macrotus californicus. The sequence continues at coordinate 29,216 of VMDR010004563.1, forward strand.
ACCCCTGATGCACTCGGTTATTGGCTGGGAGCAGCCTAGGGGGTGTGGTCTTAGTGCAAATGCCATGTGGATTTCTGAGGCAGGAGCTGGGGTCCTCGACTGATTAGACTTCAATAGCTGGGGGACTGGGAGATGCGCATGGCTGCCTGTAGAGGATGCCTTGGGCAGTGAGAAAATTCAACACTGTATATGGGAAAGATGGCATGGTATACTTAGCCTGAAGAAGTCTCGGAGGTGACCTTTGTTATTATTTTTTTAATTACTTATTTGACATTTATTTATTCATATGGCTATATGCTCGGGATACCAATAGCAATGAAATAGACCCTGCTCTCAAGAATCGAGTGGGGACTACAGCCCAATATGTATCATGATGACGGTATGAACCCGGGATGCTGGGAGCACAGCCTGGTGATGAAGCTGGTGATGATGGTGTCATTGGATTCCTGGAAGACCTTGATCTGGGTTTTAAAGTCAAATTGCAAGTCTTTAGGTGGAAATGGGGAAAGGATTTTACTAACATTCAAAGAGGCATGGTGTATGGGATGACACTTAATTTTCATGTGAATAACATAATTGGATTGATTTGCCTCCATTGTATCTAAACTATGGGAAGACAGATTTGTGACCAGTATAAGCAAGAACGGATGGATGGAGCTTTGCAGAGGTGGGGTAGGATTGCCTTGGTGCATTTCCAGCACTGCTCAGATCTAGTTGGGGAAGCTGCTAGCAGAGGCAGAGTCAGGTCTGGGAAGGGTGTTTGTGATTTTCCGGTGACTGTTAAAGTCCTTCCCGTACTCGAGATTCTGCGATTCAGAAAAGCCCTTTCTGCCCTACAATACCTGGCGGGCGGCCACCTGGGTGGTGCTCTGTGCCCCTTCAGCCTCAGGGTGCACACTGGCTTAAAGTTTCTCACTGGCCAGAGATGGAGACAGGGGGCCTACTTCTTGGAAGGACCGATTTCAATGCCCAATCCTTATATATAACAAATGCTGGGAGTCCCAGGCTGATCAGAGGAGCTACTTCCGTTAGCACTGTTCTCACTGGCCTCTCCAAAGAAGGACATGACATGAATGAGCATACTGCAGTGTAATTGCAGCAAAAGCCTCCCAAATACTCTATTCTTCCTGGACAAGCCCTCCCTGGAGGCTTGATAAGTATCTGTGAGGAAACAGACTGCTAATTAGCAAAGAAGTTAGATTACATATATTCCTAACAATATCCATATTCAATAGAATTGGGTACTAGTTGTTTAAATCTGACATCAGAACCCACCATCAAAAAGATGTGCCACATCTACAGTTTTTCTCCCAGGTATATCTTGTTATTTCTTGCTCCTCTGTTTCTTTGCTGTAACTCACTTTTCCCCAAGAAGCCCTCCCAGACTAGGCTTCTCGGCTTCCAGCTCTCCCTGTACTTCAACACTCAGTCTTTCCTAGTTAGATTCATAGCATTGCTACATTTGAACTTTTGAGGGAAACAGCTATAGGTTTTTCACACGGGGTTCCATGGAGCACCAGGGTTTAGCTTAGGCAGGAGTTATTGGCGGCCTGCAGTGGGGGAGACTGAAGGACAGGCTGTTGATCTCTTTGTAGCAGGCTGGGTCTCCCAGAAAGCCAACCAGAGGCAGAAAGTGAAGGATGTTTACTACAGAGCACCACTGGGATCAATACCTGGGTGAGGGTCTGAAAACCAGGAGTGGGCAGAGGGAGAAGTCGGGCTGGGACACAGCCCAGCAAGAGTGCCAGTCGGCTGCACACAAGTCTGGAGGTAGAATGGCCCTTCATAGCTGTCCTGAGTTGGGCCAAAATGGCTGGGTCATCATTGAATGTGGGCTGCCGAGAGGAGAGAGTATGATCTTGGTTGAAGGGACTTCCTGCGGTTGAGGCAGTCCCTGAGGGCTGTCTGTGGTCCTCAGTCTCAGGAGCCATGATAACAAGTCCTTCTTTAGAGGGGGATCTGGGTAGCACATGGCAGTGCCCACCATAGTCTCCCTCCCTGCTTCCCTACCTAGCTTCACCCAGAGAAGCAGCTCTTCTTTGATTTATTTTATATTGGGTTGGCCAAAAAGTTTGTTTGTTATTCTCCATACGATGGCTGTAGTAGCACTTAGTTGTCTTTAACTTCATTCGAAACAATTTTTTTAGATTGTATTGTGACAGCTGTCATATCAGCATGCATTTAAAAAAAAAAAACTTATCAAAACTGGTGAATTTTTGTGTAGCCATTTTGTATTGAAGATGGAAGAAAATAAGCAACATTTTTGGAGTATTATGCTTTATTATTCAAGAAAGGTAAAAATGCAACTGAAATACAAAAAATGATTTGTGCTGTGTGTGGAGAAAGTGCTGTGACCGATCGAATCTTTTTGAGAAGTGTGCTGGAGATTTCTCGCTGGACGATGCTCCACGGTCAGGTAGACCAGTTGAAGTTGATAGCGATCAAATCAAGACATTAATTTAGAACAATCAATGCTTTACCACGGGGGAGTTAGCCGACATACTCAAAATATCCAAATCAATAAAGTTACTGGTGAGAATGAAAAAAATGTGTCTTTTATTTTATGAAAAAACTAAACAGACGTTTTGGCCAACCCAACAGTTAGGAGGTTTATACAAGAATCCCCCAGCTTTAGATTTGGAGTAGATCTCAGTGTTCCCTTCCATTGCTTTAAGTCTCTGTTTCTCGAACCTGTGACTTGAGTCTGCACTGGAACAGGTTGGTGGAGAGTCACACTTTGGGACAGCAGTTAGAGGGTGGGAGGTTGTGACTGGGACAAGTGTGAGATACAGTCTTGCATTTATTTATTTATTTATGTATTTATTTATTATTTTTTAAATTTTTGTTAAATTTATTGAGGTGACACTGGTTAATAAAATGACATAGGTTTCAGGTGTACAATTCTATAATACATCATCTGCATATTGTATTGTATTCACTACCCCATCACTTGCTTTTAAAGGCTATTTTTTGCTAAGTATAATCTAGGTTACTAAGGATTTTCTTCATGCAAAATTCTTTGTGTGTTTTTTTGTGGGTTGCTTATTGGCTTAATTAGTGTAATTAAGCACAGTTACAAAATTAATGCAGATCTGTGTAATCACAGAGTGACGATATGCAGGTGAGTGACTACATCTTGTAATTAGAGGCTGGAAGATGCAGCCACTTCTGCGTTTTCATCCTGCTTTGTCCGAAAGCTGTCCCAAATCCACACAGACTGTTTAGGGCCTCCCCTTCACCCCACAGCTGGATGGATGCCTTTTATTCCTGAACATTATTAACACTTTTTTTCCCCTGTTAGCTAATAATAACTTTGTGTTTTATTTTAAAATTAAACATCTTTTTTTGGCAGTGGGTGACAAAATAAATTTTCTTCATACTTTAAAAAAAAATAATAGCTTTTCACTCAGAAGGCAATTAGGGGGTTTGAAATAATGAAGGGAAAAGAACTGCCCGTTTTACTTCAGGTCACAGAAAATGGAAGGTGGCGGGCTCGAAGACAGTGACTGCATTCTGGGGAAGGAAATCCAGAACGGCACTGGGTGAAAAACCCTGGAGTTATATCATCAGGTATTTTCCAGGTATTTTTTACTCATTTTATCTGCAACCAAATATTTGGATTTATAATACTTCTATCCTTTGGCAAATTTATTATAGGTGTTCCAAGGTGAGGGAAGTATTTCAGATTTGTGAGATCGGCAGTTTTAAAAAATAGATTTGCAAGAATACTCTTCTAGAGAGCACCCAGAAAGGTTTGAAGGGAGTCTTTTGCTCCTTTTCCGTTCCAAAGGATGGCATGTCTCTATGGATGGGCTGAGACCTGGGTATAGCTGCCATATTGGTGGAGTTGAAACCCCTGAGTAGGGACTTACATTTGAGATGCATTGAAGCCAAATGATGTGACTTTTGGGGACGGTGAACACGCAATACAATATACAGATGACATGTTATAGAATCGTATACCTGAGAGCCATATAATTTTATTAACCAATGTCACCCCAATGAAATCACTTAAAAATAATAAAAACAAATGATATGCCTTCAAATGCTCCCTTTCCTTAGAACTTGAGGGCAGCCCCTGAGAGGCAGCTGAAATGTCCTAGGCTGGGAGTTCACAAACTTGATTTTGGTGCCACTTCTGTCATTGACCAGCCCTGTGAGTTTTCCGATTCCTCCTCTGGGATTTGTACTGAAAAGTTTTCTTTTTAGATTATGTAGTATAGGGTCAAGTGGACAAAGGGTATGGAAAAAGGCAAAGAAAATTACAAAGCAGATCTTTGTGTTAGGTTTTATTTTCTATAATTTGGGGAGGATTTGGGAGATCTTTTTATTTTCATTTTCTTTATCTAAGTCATTACTCCCTTCTCTTACCAATACAGGTATAGCTTTTTGAAGCTGGCAGGGGGTCCTTGGTAAAATATTCTCATGCTGTAGGTGAAACTGAGGCCCAGAGAGGTCAGGTGACTTAAGTTTCGAAGTTAGCTAGTAAGAGTTATTTTTAGAGTGCAATTCTTTTGACTTCCAGTGAATTGCCCTTTCTGATCACACTGGTGTTGTCCTTGAGGACTGGATGGAGTTGGGGACACCATCTCTGTCACTGATATGTCTCTAGGAGGATCGAAGTCCTTTTCTCACACTGACATTTGCCCTAGAGGAGATCTAGATGTTGATGCTTCTCAGTAGTTCCTTTTCCTGAAAGACGGGGAGGTAAGCATTGCACTGGGTAACCTAAGACGAAGCTTTCTTGGGTGAACTATGAAAATCGAGGATGAAGATGAAAAGCACAGTGTAACTGGCTCTGCCTTACATGGTTTGTGGGCATGGTAGTCTGGACACTTGAAATGGAGGGGGAGACCTTGGGTGTCAAGTGTTTTCTTTAATCTCATAAAAGAAGGTGGTTTTGTGCCTTTGGTTAAAACAGTCTGGGACATAGATCCAGAAGTATGATCTATTAGTTCTCTGGTTATGTTCTTATAGCATAAGTTGGAATATGCTTTTCTGTCTCCAGTTTTTAATGGTTACCGCTTGCTAACTCTTAACTAAGATGGTTGGGTTTGTAGATCCGCTTCGGGAACTTTTTCGCAACTGGAGGAAAGAGTGTTTTTCTATTAGGATTTGATAAGGATAATAAAAAGGATTCATTTTGGGTGACTGTATCCAGTCTGTGGGATATATATATATATATATATAATTTGCAGAGGAGTTAACTTAAATGTAATTTATAGGCTGAACTACAATCATGATGTAGTGTAATTATTTTTTTACCTTATCTCTCCTTACTAAGAAATGGAAAAATTCTAAACATTTCTAGTTTTCATTCAGCTTCTCTTCTTTCAACACTTTGGCTTTTAATTTCTTGTCAACATTCACTGCAGTTTGCAGTTTGCATGCCTGAGAATTTTTTATCGAATACTGTAAGGAGACTCTTCAGTGTCTTTACCTGCAGTTATTGAAGTTCAGACTGCGTTTCTAAATGGACTGCATCCCTGAAACTCTATAGCTAACTTAATTCCCAAAACTTCAAATTCAAACTTAAAGGTATTGTCCAGATAAGAACAATGGCCAGGAAGTTTAGTCACCGCCTGTAGAAAAGCATTAGAGTATCTTCTTTACCTGGTTTTGAGAAATAGTGACATCACCTATTTTTTCTGCCCTGGGTTAACAGCATTTTGTTTTCCATTTAATTATTTTAAGCCCACTATATTGTTAAGTCAGAAGCTGGGAATTTTTAAAAAGATTTTCTTTATTTTTATTTTTAGAGAGGGGAGGGGAGGGAGAAAGAGAGAGAGAGAGAGAGAGAGAGAGAGAAACACCAATGTGTGGTTGCCTCTCGTGCACCCCCTACTGGAGTCCTGGCCCACAACCCAAGCATGTATCCTAGTCCGGGAAGTGAACTGGCGACCTTTTGGTTCACAGGCTGGCACTTAATCCACTGAGTCACATCGGCCAGGGTGATTCTGAGATTTTATTCTACAGGAGAGCTAACAAGTTATCATGCCATAGTGTTGTGTATGTGTGTTGTGTATACTGTGTATACACAAACGACCTCTGGGTTGGAGACAAAGATGCTTCATTATGCATAGCAAACCCTGCAACTTCTCAGTGCCAGTCCTCTAAGCCCCAGTCTCCACATGGTCATATGGTGAGGGCCAGGTGGCAACTGCATATGTGGTAGGGAGCCTTACTGGAGAGGAAGCCCCAATATGGAAGCTCTGATCTTACATAGGGCCTTTGGTAACTTGCCTATCCCCCACTTCTGAGAGAGAGAGACTTTCCTTTTTCTCTGGAAAGTAAACCAATCCTCTCCAAATTGGGAAGGAGAGGTCTTCATTTTTACTACCCTGAAATGTCTCAGGAGGGGTCTTTAAGCCTCACTCACTTTGTTGGTAAGAAACAATGCCTCCTTGTGACCTGGGAGAATACACTATCTCTAGTTTCCAAGGCTGTTTGCTATTCAAACATCCTTGAAGAAATTGTTGGAGATGTGCATAAACACCAGACTCCTGGGGAGTTATCTTTCAACATAGATGTAGGCAACATCTTTACCATAAACAAATAAATCAAAAACCAAAAGCATATACACATTTGAGAACCCCCATGAACTATATGATAAAGTCTAAACTCCTTCACTTGGAATGCAAGGCCCTTGTTTATGTGTCCCCTTTCTACCATCCTCTGTCTGCAATCCTCTGCTTGGATATAACTGGTCTTCTCATTGCTGGCTTTTCCTTTCTGTGTAGTCTCTCTTTTTAGCCTTTCTTCATGCTTTTCCCTGCTTTTGGAGTGTCCTTCCTCATCTCCTTTCTATCTTTATGAATTCCTCCTCTTATTTCAAGATCTAGTTCTTCAAGGGCACATCACCAATCAGATATCCTTTCTTTTCAGTTGTAGGACAAGTACGTCTTTCTATGTAAGCTAATACTAAAACCCAATATCCATCCTATGTAAAAGAAATAGTGTGACCTGATTTCCTTGCAAGGGGACTATCACCCCCCTGAAGCCCAGGGCTTACCTATTTTAAGTTCAGGTTGCAGATGGCAAAAGAGTGGATCACAATGATCTGTGGCCTGGTAAACCTAATACCTCAGTCCCTCAAAGTCCCTGCAGATTAATTCAGGTTGCTGGGAAATGCAAGCTTGTGCATTTTATTCTGATCTAAATGCAGCATGCTCCCACTCTCTTCAACTTTGTCCCACTTCCAGCTCCAGTCAGCTTCTAGAGAGGGGCTTCTCAAAGTTTAATATGCACGAGCAATACCCGAGGAACCTGAGTCAGCAGGTCTGGGGAAGGACCTGAGAATCTGCACTTGTGACAAGCTCACAATGATGCTGCTGGCCTATGGATCACACTTTAAGTAGCATGGGTCTACATGACTTTCAGTGGTTAGGGTATGTGTGTGCATATGTGTGAATCTCTGCAGATGTCGTTTGCCTAGAAAAAGAATCCAGAAAAGGAACTGATGTTTTCTGAGCATATTACATGAGAGGCAAGATTTTTCTCTTTTGCATTTAATAGCTGAGAAAACTGAGATTAGAGAGGATAAATATTTCTGTTAATAAGCAAAAGAGCTGGAATTCACACTCATTTCCCTTCATTCCAAATCCCAATTCTGTCCACCACACTAAAGTCAAGGTATTTTAGGTCTGTTGACTAAGGAGTGGAAATAACAGCCTGGGCAGGCCTCAGACCTTGAATAACTGTGAGTGTTTTCAACTGAGTGTCGTGGAGCAGGTTAGGTGGGGGCATGTGGTCAGTTGATCAGAGCCCCTTGGAAGACAAGACTCCTCATGAATAGAGCATGTTGGAAAGTCCACTGAGTTCTTTGTCTGCTCTGCAGTTTCCTCTGAATTATCCAGACCATGTAATGCTCTGTAATTTCCAGAACCTAACAGAGTTTAAAATTTTCCCAGTATTTATTCATTGCTTTCCTGGTTGGGGTGTTTGGCTTTTAGCCAAATGGCATAGACAGGTGGGTGATAACTTTCAGGAAGTAGCCTCCTGGGGCTGGGCAGAGGCACTGCCCCTCCTGTGACAACCTCCCCCGCCCCACCCTCCCCCAGCCCTACCTTCTCCTGACCACACCTGTGGTGTATGTAGTCTTGGGGTTGGAGTTGAGCCAGTGAGTTCGGGCAGGGGTAGTTTCAACATTCATCTTCTGGTACACCCTTCATGTAGCAGGGGCTCCCTAAAAGCGCGGGGCTCCCTAAAAGCGCAGGACTCCTTGGGCCATCAATGCTATGAAAGCCCCAGCAAGAATGGGTAAGCTTGGTGACTCTCAGACCTAGCAACGTGTCAGAGTCACTTGAGGGAACTTTAGAAAAATACTGATCCCCAGCCTCACCCAGATCTGGTGATTCTGAGTCTCAGTAGGTGGGGACCTCAAACTCTGTATTTTGGAAAAGCTTCCTAGGTGGTACTGGTACAGCTGGTCCTTTGGCCAGCCTTTGGGAACCTTGTGTGTAGAAGGGAAAAACCCTCATACCAGGCTGGCAGTCAAGGCTGAGCCCTGTCACCACACATTCCTGGGTCCTTGGTAGATCATTGTCACATCTGTAAAAACAAGGAGTGAGGTCAGGTAATTTATTTGACTCCTTATAGTTTTAAGTCCCTAAAATTAGGTTGGTGTTGCAGTGGCCGTAGAGAAAGCTCATAACGGTCTCAGAACTGCCTTCACCGAGGTCATCTGAGCTGTGCGTGGCTCCTTGTTTAGTCTTCCTCATTCTCTCTTCAGGCACAAGGCAGAGTTCTTCCCCTGGGGGGTGCTGTAGGACAGCCACTGATGCTGTTTGTGCCACTTCTAGGGCTTACCTCCTTCTTCACCAGTCACGTGGAGACACTAGATAGTACCGTTTTCAGAGTAGTAATATTTTAACTGGCTTAATTTACTTTGGCTTAAATTCACTCAGCGTTATGTTGTGTCTAGCACTCTGCAAGGGTTTATGAGCTACAATTCCTACAGATGAGTGGCTTTCCATCTGGCTGCAGAAAACACAATGTCAATATACCGAACTCAAGAGGGATGCCAGACGGGATCATAGGTGTTCAGGGATGGGAAAATGGGAAGGGGCTGGAGGACTTGGGAAGGCTTCATGGAGAAGCTGGTGCAGTTTTAACTGAGTTTCTGGGCATAGGTGGATATCAAGTGGGCAGAAATAATTAAGGGGGAGACTGATGTAGGATCATTCTGGATATATGTCCTGGACTGTTTGTAGAACAGGCGGGACACTAACTGGAAGGAGCTACTGGGAAGGGTAAGGTGAGGGTGGGGTGGTAGATGGACACATTAAAGAGTTCACGGTCTTGTGGCCCCAGGGAGCCATGGTAGATTCTTGAATGAGGCAGGCATGTGAGAAAGCATTGTTCTGAGAAGGTGGTTTTGGTAGAGCTGTGCACAATGGTCTAGAGAAGAGAGAAGACAGTTGTAATATTGATCAAGGAGTTAATCTCTGGCTGTGGTCACTATCCTGGGAGCTCAGCTCTGGGTCTGCTCTTGGTTCTTGGCCTGATGAAAACCTTCATCTTGAGTTGGTTCCTCTGGTGCACTATGACCTTAGTCAAGTCAATACGCATTTACTCAAACCCTTCTTTGTTCGCAATTAAGCTCTGCAGTTAGGCTCTGCAGAGGATATGAAAATAATCAGGACAGGGATCTTCATTTCAAAAAAATTGTAATCCAGTAAATAGCTGTGTTCCTGATGGCTAGGTCCTGGCCCTGTGCTAGCCAGGCTCAGCAGTTGTCTGTTTGTTGTGAATCTATTCATTTATCTATTCTCTGAGTACTTTACTGTGCCCCAAGTCCTATTAAAGGCACTAAGGGGAATTTAAGTCACTAAAAAATACTCTCTCTGCTCTCATGAGCCTAAGAGTCTATATGGAGAAACCTGTGGACCTGGGATAAGAAAATTAACAATCACCTGTGAAATTATGAGTCTCTAAGTGAAATAGAAGCCAAAGCAGAAAGAGCACACTGTGATGGGAAAGGCCAGACGGAGCAGGTGGGACTTCATCTAGCAGGGGCCTAGCATATGCCCCGAACAGCACTGTGCAGTAGGTATGTGATCCAAGCCACAAACGCCATTTGAAGTTTTCTGGTAGCCACATTTTAAAAAGTGCAAAGAAACAGGTGAAGTTGATTTTAATATGTCTTATTTAACCCAATACATCCAAAGCATTATCATTTCAACATGTAATCGATATGAAATTCCTAATATTTTATTCTTCTTTGATATTAATGTTTGGGGTCTGGGGTATATTTTGTATATCCTACCCATCCTGTGTGGAGCAGCCACATTTTCAACACATGTCACATGTCACATTGCCACATGTACTGGACAGCATTGAGAGAGTGGGTGAATGAGCAATTCCCTGTAGCTGTTGCTAAAAGAGCAACTGAGCCCTATTAAAACATTTTAAGAGTTTAGTTGAGCAAATATCAATTTGAATCAGGTAGAACCAAACTGGAAGTGGTTAGGAGTGCTCTGCTGACAGGAATCATGGGAAAGATTTCATATGGAGAAAGTATGGGAGCAGAGAAAGGAAATGATTTGACTGGCTGTAGATTAAAGTCCAGTTGGCTGTTTGTGATTGGTTATTCTTCACTTAGATTTGGTTTGCTTACACAGGCCCCCACTGGCATTGGAGTCACACCAGTCTAAGACCTTCCTTGTTGAGTTAATTTAATAACCACCCTAAGTGGGTGGTCTGGAGCACAGGACTCTGGGGAGTGGGCGAGGTGAGTAGAGGGAAGTCATGGAAAAGTCCTGGGCCCCAGGAAGCAGACATGCTGAGGGAAACTGAGGGACAAAAATAAGTGCAAGTTCCAGGGATTTACAAGAGTTGTTGCAGGCAGATCCCCACATTTTCTGACACAACAAACAGATTCTAAATGGCTCTGGGAGAAAAGAGGCCCTGAATAGGACTTTCATTTCCAGAGAAAGGAGAGTCCTTAAAGCTGTCTGAATAGAAAATAAGGTTATCATTATGCCTTATCATTAGAAGAGAGAAGAATATTAAAAGGATGCAGTTCAGCTTGAATAAAAAAGATAAATTTCAAGTAAACTGGCACACAGTTTATCCACGACTGGATTTGCTATAATAAAGTCAGCGAGGGAGTAAGCTGGGTGATTTACAGGGAGACTGCTTCTGTAAAATTTACAAACTGCTGTGATAAAATGTCACATTTTATGATGCATTCCACCCGGGCTATATATATAAAGGGCACTGCAATGGGAAAAGTTGCAAAAACAAAGCAGTGGCCTGGCTCCCCAGCTGACTTGTCTGCTTTTCCAGCAGAATTGCGGATTTATGGAAAGATGACCCAGCCACTCGCTTTTTACGGTTGTGGATTGCAAACTGCCAGTGAAATGGCATCATTTCCTTTGGTTTTTATTTTGCCACCTCAGGGACTGCTTTCAATAATTTAGAATGTGAAAGCTGGGGTGGGGGAAGAGGGTGAGGTGAGGGAGGACAAGACTCCTGATGCCAGGGGTTCCCAATCCAGCGGGGGAGATGAGGGTGTCCATGAGTGATTTAACACAAAAGTAGCAGGTATGAAATTTTTAAAAAGATTTTATTTATTTATTTTTAGAGAAAGGAAGGGAGAAGGAGGGAGAGAAACATCAATGTGTGGTTGCCTCTCACGCATCCCCTAATGGGGACCTGGCTGCAATCCAGGCATGTGCCCTGACTGGGAATCGAACCAGTGATCCTTTGGTTCACAGGCTGGCACTCAATCCACTGAGCCACACCCGCCAGGGTGCAGGTATGAATTTTTAATACAATTCATATCATAATCCTTTTCTAGGTCAAATTTTATCTGCTCTGAGCCTCCATCTGCCTGTTGGGTAGGAACTTAAATCTCAGTTATTATTGGGGTTCCCTCTACTCTATGACATCATAGATGAATCCCGGGCTTACATGGTACCCCAAACCAGGGAGGGGCGAGATCCTTGAGCCATGGTGTTTCCATTTTCACATTGGCCCTTTGCCTACACAGTGGCCCTGCAGGGAGTGATCCTGTCCCTCTGCCTCCCAGTCCTGATACTGGGGGGGAAGTCACAGGGATGCCCCTCTTGTACCTCCCCCAGTGATGACAGTCTGCTATTTAACAGTCCCCGATCTCCTATCCCTACCCATCCAGGGCACTGCCTCTTAGGGAGGCCATTGGCGCCTCACCTCAACTCCTGTCTCAAAGAAAACAAGTCTCCTCAAGCAGGTGGTTTCCCTGTCTCCCCCTCTCAGCATTCGTGTCATGCCTTCCCTTCAGCAACTCCAGCTCAGTCTTCCTCAATGGGTCCGAAATACAAATTCTGCGTCTGTGTGCATGTGTGTGTAAATTTCAACTTTAATGTTGGAGAAAAAGTAGTGTTGGCCCCTTTATCCTGAATTGGATGAGAAGAAAACAGTATTCATACCAGTGACTTTATTTCTCAGTAATTCACCCAATTATACAATACTAGGTAGGCAAGGTATATGGTGTCATGGCATTAGCAGAGTGCCTTGGGCTCTCAAGGGTGAGGGAGATTACTGTGAACATGGAGGAGCCTGGGAGAACTCCAAGGAAGAGGTGAGATTTGACCAGAGCTGTGAAGGATGGGAAAAGTGGGCTCTGAAGGCAAGGTCATTTCAGGCTGAGGGAGCCTGAGCCAGGCCTGGGGTATGGGGATGGGGCCAGGGAGAGAACACTTGGTTTGTGTGTGGGTGAGGTGGGGGGCTAGGGAGGAGAAAGTGGGGCTCGGGTTTGGTACTCAAAGAGGGGGTTGGTGGCTGTTGTGTGGGGCGCTAAGCTGTGTGAAAAATCACGTAGCTATATTAAGTACTTAAGCTCATCCTTGGCAGTTTCAAGCAGTGGATATAACTTAACTTATAAAACTGGATGTGTGGGTGAAAACAAAAATGCTTTCCTGTGACACTGCCACAGAAATGCTTGTCTACCAGATACCAGTAAAAAAAAACAGTCCAGGCTGTCAGGTGAGGTAGGTGGTTCAGAACCGAGGCCTAACCAGCAGGGACGTCCAGGGAATTCCTGTTACATGCTGCTTGGTATATATGGTGCTGCGTGGGCGTGGGGGCTTGCAGGGACTGCTGACCTCGTTTCTGAGGGAATAGAGGGAATAGAGCTGGCTGGTTCAAACTTCAGCTTCGCCTGAGACGTGAACCCTCTTAGCTGGAGGAGGAAAATGAGTTTCCTTGTTTCACTCTTCCTTGGTCAGAAGGCGCCCAGGGAAATGGTGCGGAAGTGGCCTGCACAGTGCCCTCTGTATAACCACGACTGGCCATATCTGCACGAGGCCCCAAATCCCGACTCTGGGGCAGCCCTCCTACGCCTCGATTCCCTGCATTCCCGAGTTGTCAGGCTTTGGGAACTGTCCATTTAGTATTTGTCACTTGCAAAAGATGTATCTCCCAAATTAAGAGTTTAACTCAATTTTATTCTGGGAATTGAACAAGAATTGACCATAATTTAGCTTATAAAACTGTAGTTTAATGAAAGTATAAGACAATAGGCCCGGAAGAGGCTTTTTACTATCGTAAGATGAGAGTTTCTATGGGCTGTTCTGACAGATTTACTGTTGTTTTAACTTAATAAGCTGTTTCTGTTTTAGCGTTGTTACTGTTTCCGTGGTTATAGGACACTCTGTATTGTTTTATTGTATTATCCCTCCCTCTCAGTTTTATGGGGGCATCTTTCTCTTTGCCTTGCTTGTAAATACACACATTTCCTCTGATCCTCCAACTTTCCCAGGCACAGGTGAAAACAGCAGTTTGTCAGGAGATGGGGGTGGAGTCTGTCCCCGCCTTTAATCCTTCCTTTCTTCCTTCTGGCTCATCAGGGCAGGCTCCTCTTGAAATCAATATCCTCTTCCGAAATTGTCTTTATTTCTTTCCTCAAGCCATCCAAATAAATCACGTTTATAAGGTTTTATGCTTATACAGCATTTTTAGCTTTAGAATCTGTTGTCTGGTGTGATTCTAGGAGTCATTCTGATACTTTCAGGGTCTGTGCCCAGTGTGGTTGAGAAGGGCCAGGACTGCTAACCTAGGGTAGAGCTCCTGATTACTTACATTCCAGGAGAGTATTTTTACCATTATTATTAGCATTCTTCCCCCCCCTCCCCATTCTCTCAGCATCAGCATTCTTAGCTCTAGGTGACTAACTGATTTATCACCAGTATTTTAATTTTGGCCAATTCTGCTATTTCTTTGAGCCCCAAGTCAGCATCCCAAGTCTCATCATCATCATAATTTTGAGAGGAGAGGTATAGGGCATAGGCCTAGGCCCCAATAAAGCTGGTTACAACTCATAGTAATTATTCTGGAAGCACCGAAGAATTTGCACTAAAAATCAGTTTCCAAGGCCAAGGCTAAGACAGGTTTTAGGCAATGATTATGGATCCCAGACAATAGGTAGCTGCCTAAATTTTTGAGGAGGGGCCAGATATAGTCAACGTATTGCTTTATGGAGTATTTACTGAGATTTTGGGATACTTCCGGTCAGCAGCTGTGTTTTATTCATCTTTCTATCCCTGGTTCAGGGCTCACACTGAGCATTGCAGAGGCATGGGTACTCTGAGTAGTGTTAATGAATAAATGAATGAATGAGTATGCACATGGCACTGATTGCAGAGAGGAAAAATCAGAGGCTGGGAGTATTTCAAAAGGCCTTTGTGATAGTATGATAAAATGACATAATGATAGATAACATATGAAGGGAAGGAAATAAAAACTGATTTTAAGTTCATTATTCACATGTTGAAGAATGGAGATAGGTAGTCTTTAAAAATAGAAAAGTTAGATAAGGGAGCTGGTCTGGGGTGGGAGAGGAGAGTCAACAACATTTAGATATGCGGAGACGGAAGTGGTTCTGGGCATCCAGGTGAACACAGAGGGAGGGAGCTGGAGGGAGGATGTGAGATCAGGACAGAGGCCAGAGCAGGGGGTGGGGCTGCTGGAGTTCTCTTTTAGCAGGTGGTATTTCTTTTTCTAGGAGAAAATGAGATCCCTGAGTGAGGGAGTGCAAAGATGATAAGAAATGACTGAAAAAAAGGTGACTTGATGAGAAGCTATAAAGTTCTTATGTGGGGCTGATAGGTTAGTTCAGTGACAGCTAAATTAGTTATGGTACCATTTCCAATGCTATATACATATACCAACTCCCAATGACCACTCTTTAAAAAGTACTTGTTTCTGCAAGCCAAGGATGAATCTTTATATGTGATACAGAGATCCATCCATTTATCTACCCACCCACCCACTTACCCATGTCCACCTCTATCCATCCATCCTTCCGTCTACCTAGCCACCTATTCACTGGCCCACAATCTCTCAAACATTTATGAAATGGCTTTTCTAGGATAGGCTAAGCAACAGAGACTTTCTAGCACCACTAATAAATCTTAACGCCCACTTGTTATTAAAGTGAAATTTTATTTGGAGCAAAGTTGCCAAGCATCCTTAAATCCTGAAGTTGATATTTGAACCTTTCCCCCCTTGTCTCTGTAACCCATGGGGAAATGATGTCGAAGAGTATTATTAGAGCCTTCAGAGAGCAGATGGCAGCTCGGAAAATGTTTCATAAGCCTTAGCAGTGAGCTATAGGCACTCCCCTCTTTCTTCTGCCCATCAGCAATTCCATCCTTCCTTCCTTGTCACTCAGATATAGAATTTGATCATCTTACTGGAAAATATAGTGATTGATATCTTTAATATGGGGGGGGGGTGATGTACGAGATGAAAGAGTACAGTTGGGGCTGTGGGTGAGATGGATTGTTCTGTGGGTGGTTTTTATTCCAGTCCCTGGAAAGGGTAACAAGGAAAATGTCCAGGGTGGAGTCATCCAAAGGAACAGGGGAGAAAACCTAGCCCAGTCTGTTATTTTGGTCTGGGTGGGTGGGATGTCCTTCTCCATCCTTTTCTTCTTACTCCTTTCTTCTTTCCTCCTCTACCGTC
Organism: Macrotus californicus; assembly: GCA_007922815.1. NCBI lineage: Eukaryota > Metazoa > Chordata > Mammalia > Chiroptera > Phyllostomidae > Macrotus > Macrotus californicus. The sequence continues at coordinate 45,164 of VMDR010004563.1, forward strand.
CCTTTTCCCCTCTTCTATTCCTCTCTGCCAGAGTTAAATCACTGGCCCACTCTAGCTCAGCCTTCTTAGGAGTTCAGGAGTTCTTTTGTGGGGATGAGGGTTGGGCAGGCTGTCTCCATTTCACCCGTGTCCTTGATCCCTGTCCTGTCACACCAGCAAGGGGAGGTCAGGACATTCTGTGCCTACAGTAGGATGGAAAACTCACCTCTTCCCTCCTTACAAGTCATTTTAAGAAACCATTCATCAGGGGAAATTCTGCGAGGGCCATGTTTTCGCTGTCTGCCCACGTGTGTGTCCCAGTTGCACCAGCCTCTCACCACATCCACCCCCTTCTCCTGCTCCAGATCATACACAAATGGGACACCCCACAAATGGTGGTGCTCTTGTGGTAATTTTCCCTTCTATAACCACTTCTCCCTCTCAAGTCCTCACGTTATCATCCCAGTGAAGCTCCTGCCCAAGCTTGATTTTCCCAGATTATGCCTTGGTCTCCAGTCCTACCTCCCCCACCAATAATAAAAAAAAAAAAGCTTAGAACAATACCCATAACCTAAGAATTCCATTCTCTGGTGATCCTTTTGCAGCTCTTCCCAATTAGTTGGGGGTGGGGGTATCTTTACTTTACAGAAGATGCTTTACCTTGAAAGGCTAATAGGCACTGTGTTGGCTCATGGGGAGATGCTGTGGGTAGAGGCTCTTCTCAGAGCCCTTCAGGCTCTCTGTGATGCTTACTCTGGCAAGGCTGGTCTTTGCAGAAGTCATAGTGTTAACAGCATGGACTCTGAAGTTGAAGAAGTTGGATTTGAATCCAGCTTTGCCAGTTCCCATCTGCGTGACCTTAGATATTTTGTTTTACTTCTCTTACCTTCTGTTTCTGCATTATCAAAAGTCTGAGGTACCGACTTCATAGCGCTGATTGAGGGTTAACTGGAATAGTGACACCGGTTATTGACCTATGGATGCTTAGTGCGTACCAGGAAGTAGTTTAAGTGATCTCTGTGGGAATTACATCACTTAATCCTTACAACAACTGTATTATCTCATTTGGTAGCTGAAGAAGCTGAGACTCAGAGATGGCTAAGTAAGTTGACCAAGGTCACATAGTTAGCAAGTGACAGCGTTGCATGTGACTCTAAGACTATGATTTTGTAGCCATGCTCTTAAGCAGTTCACCACACCACCTTCTAGATTATGAGGGTTCAGTTCAGCCTCATAATCTGGTTAGCACTTAGGAACTGTCAACCGTTATCATACAGACGTTGCCCCTATGGCCTAACTTTATTCAGCATTTATGCATTTGTACTCAATTTATGCATTTACTCACTTCCTAGAATGTCTAAGCTCCATGGGGCAGGGATGGGATTTTTGCCTGTTTTATTTGCTGTTGCATCCCCAGTTCCTAGAACAGTGCTTGGTATGGAATAGGCATTCAATAAATTTATAAACAACTGCATCCATCATCTGTTGACAAAGGTGTATTGAGCACCTACTATGTGCCAGGCTGGGATAGGATAGAGTTTCTGGCCCCCGGGAGCTCATAATCTGACAAGTGAATCAGTAACTCAATTTTAATGTGAGGTATCTAAGAGTGTTACCAAGCATCCGGGTGAATGAAGGGGACAGTTTTCTTTTCTTCTGGGATGCTGCCTAATTTTTGTTTAGTGTTGCCACCTGATACCTCTCCTAGTCGGTAAATTCCTATTAGAGTGAACTTACGTTCAGCTGGGTGAGGTACAGTTTACTGCTAAAAGGGGAAGCTCTGCCAGCTGTGCACTGCACAGCCATAGGGGGCGGTAGCAGACTCTGCCGGCCACAGTGCCATCATAGGTGTGCGATGGAGTGGCACTGTGACAGCTACCGTTAAAGTCATCTTTGAATCATTTCGCTAGGGGCTTGGGAGATGGAGAGGATTTAGATTAAGCCTTTGAGGTTGCCTCCCAATGCATGTTTCTTGGTCCCAGTGACTTGTATGGAGTTCCAGGATGCAGTCCAGTAAGCAGTGTGAACGGATTGCATTGGTAAAGGAAAGGAACTTCGTTGGGATCCCATTGCTGTCTAACCCTAGCTGGGCATGGGCCACACTGGCATCTTTGACATCATCAGAGACATGACTATGACCTCCAGGTTTCTCCTTACATAACCTTTGGCCCCTTCTATTTGCCACATAACCTCCACTCAACACCATGTTGTGGGCAGAGTAGGCTGTACACCCAGCTCTTGGCAACCTTGTGGAATTGAAACGAGAAGTTTCTGTTTTTAAGCAAGTTTTCTTGTGCTTTCCCAGATCTCTCCAACTGAGGTTTGGAGGAAGCTTCTGAAACTCAGTGCCCTGGGCTATCAGGAACTCGGTACCAGGAGGACCCTAGGATTTTAGCAGAAGACTTTGGAAACCAGCCACGCTTGTTCCATTTCTGGGCACGGGATTCCTCATCAGGCTCATACCTGATCCCTCCTTCCAGGATCTACTGCCACTGGACAGGGCTTTAAGGTAAATTCAAGGTTTGTTCCTCTCTGTGGCAAATTATTTTCTGTCTTCTGTCTTGGGGACTCTAGAAAACAGGTCAGAATTTCTGGGTATGCTGGAAAAATTAGAAAATTGAGCTCTACGCTTGGCTTTCCCACTCACTTGGCTATGTAAGTTTTGGGCAACTCAGTTTCCTTTTCTGGGTCACATTTTCTCCGTCTGTGAATGGTGTCATCACATAACTTAGGAGGAGGCCCTTGTCCTAGAGCTTTTATGACAATAAGACTAGATCATGAATGGGAAGGTGTTTGAAGTACTATTTGTGCTACAGGAATGTGAATGCTGTTGCATGTTTGCTCTTCAGCACAGTTTGATGTGATCGGAGGGTGAGGGGCAGTGCTCTGAAGAGAAACAGGTGTCTTCATTCTCTGACATCCAGGCCTGAGCCGCATCCCATGGCAAAGTAGATTGTAGCACGAAGAGCATCTTGAGTTTCCTTTGGAATAAATAATAGAAATCTTTCATTAATCCTGGATTCCTAATGGGTACATTAGTTAGAGTAATACTGGCTGTTGTGAGAAACAAAAACCCAAAGTATCAGGAGCTTAAAATGTGAGAAGTTTATCTCTCACGCACTAGTCAAACTGTGGTTATTGTCAGTGGTGGGTTTTCTCCTTGCATTGCTTAGAGACCCAGGTTTCTTCTACCTGGGGCTTCACCATCCCGTCAGGGTAGTAGTTCGCTAACCTAGCAGGTCACTAGAAGCACCTTGGAACTTTGAAAACAGACATTGTACTTGGTTCCCACCCTGAGATCCTGATTAAACTGGTTCCTGGTGTGGCCCTCTCACTGGGATGGTCTTTTAAAGCCTCAGGTGATTTTAATGTGCAGCTAAGGTTGCGAACCACCAGCACAGCTTGGTGTCCTCTCTTTTTGACTGTGAGAGGGAAGAGACCGAGCAGAGGGTGTATTTGCTTCTGAAAATCCTCAGCCCATGTTTGGTGAACGTGGCTTCTGCTCACATTCCTTTGGCAGGAGTAGGTGTGTGGACACCTTGAGTACAAGGTAGGCTGTGGGATACCGTCCCAGGTCGGGTGCTGTTTCCCAGCAATGGCTGTGTGGGGTGGAAGGGGAGCATTTTGGTTGGTTGTTTATCTGTGTTCCAGGGGCTGACAGGTTGATTTCCCCAGACCCTGGGGGACCTGACCTGTGGCACCAAAGCTTGGAGCTGCTGTCAATTTAAAGAGCCTTTCGTTTGGGTTGGGAGGGGAATGGGTATGACCTAATTGTCTTGGATTTGGGAGCTGTGATCACCCACATTCTCCTCTATATCCTGGTATTAGAGGATCATTTGCTGTTGTCATAAAGAGCGCTAACACTGCAGGCAGGCAAACCTGGTTAAAATCTTCACTTACTGATTACCTAACTTGTGATTTTGGGCATGTTAATTAACATCCATAACCTTCACTTTTCTGAAATGTAAAATACATATAATTACATCTGTGTTGAAAGGTTTTATAATAATAATACAAAAATGCCTACCTCGCCTTAAATAAGATAATGTCTGTTATGGTACTGGAAATAACAGCCACAGGGCAGGGGTGGGATCTTTGTAGAATCTTCTCGACAGAGGGAGGCGGGAGGGGCCCCCTGCAGCGGCTGGCAACCTGGGAGAGAGGAGGAGCCTGTGTTTCACTGCTAGGCTGAGGAACACCCTCAGGACCACCTTCCCTATCAGACTGGAACAATAGGTTTCCTTTAACAGACAGGACTTCTTGGAAAGTTGAGGGTCAGGTTCTGCTTCTCAGTCCAGGGGTATCAAGTGATGAGCTACCACCTCTTTTCTCTGAATCTCCCCAGTCCCAATTCCCCCCAGTAAGGAGGAGACCCTACTCCTGGAGCCCTGAGCTGCTTGGTTGAGAAAGTCCCTTTAAGGAACAGGAACGTTCCAGCAGGGCCCCGAGCTCATCAGCAGCCTGGCTGGAGGCATCCTGCTGGGGCTGCTGCAGCAGCAGCCTGGGGCTGTTGATACAGGAAGATGGCAGAGATAGCAGGAAGCCTTCCCAGTAGTGCCTGCTAATAGCTGGGTGCAGATAACACAGCCTGTCAGTTCCTAGCCTGGAGGGTGACAAGACTGGCTTTGTGTGACTCAAATTAATTGTGTGTGTGGTGTGTGGCAGGGGGTGGGGCAATGGCAAACAGGGAGGAGAGAAAGGCTGGGGCAGGACTGTGAAACTGACAGAAAGTTTGGGGTGGGGGAAGCTCTCCCATTTTCTCTCCCCAAGGCTCTTTCCTCCTCAGCTACGCAGCACCTTTGGATTTCCCCACAACCGTTTCCCTTGGGGGTTGACCTGGGTGAGCTGGGGCTGAGGTCACCACATGACCTTCAGGGTGCTTATCTCCTAGAATCCCAGGACAGTAAGGACGAAGGGCTACTGCCTGCGCTGATGCTAGCCAGTCTGCCTCACTCCAAGCAGCCAGCAGCAGGGCTACATCATTATCCATCTCCTGGGGGAAATCCCTGCTCGCTTTATGGTTTATCTTTTGGGATCCTTAAGCTTTCATGTTTCTGTTCCTCCTGGAATGCAAGAATCTTCTGTGGTCCCTTATACATACTGCTGAAAATGACATCAAACCCTTAGTGTGTGCAATGCTCTGTGCTTGACACTTTGCTAGCGACGGTTCAAGCTCCACAGCGGATGGCTCAGGGTATCTATTTTTATCCTGTTTTTACAGATGAGAAAATAGGCCTGGACAAGGTATGGCATATGCCCAGGGTCATGCAGCCCTTAAGGGGTGCCGGATTGTGGTTTCAAAGCTGCCTCTTCCCTGCTCTGATCCCCGCAGGTTTTCTAAAACACCTTTATACGATAGACGAACAGGGAATTATTATAAGAAATGGGACGCTGTTTTATGAGGCTGAATTTTACAGTCACAAAACATATCATCCTCTATCCTTTTGGAAAAAAATTATTGTTCTGTAGCAGTACTCAGAAAATTGAACCCTAAAGCCCCAACATGCCTACTGTGTCTTCTCGGCTGTCTCTAGGTGATACCCCGTTATTTTGCTACAATTTTCCCCTGCCCTCTGACCAATACTAAACAGCTTTACTTTTTTTTTTTATTCTGAACTATGCTCTGAGCCAGTTTTAATTTGGGACTCAACCAAGGTGATGCAGTGTGGTGGCTGTGTGAGCCCTCTGAGATGGAAGGATCAGGATTTCTGGAGAGCATGTGAATTTTTTAAAAAAGCATATCCAATATTATAATTATTTGGATTTGTTTTAGTGGTGATACATAAATTGTGATAATGTTAAATACTAAAGGCATGCATAAAATATCTGTTTGTCAAAAAGGAGCATACGTTAAAATGTTAAAAAATACAATAATTCACAATAAGATGTGAATGATGAATGTAAAATGCCTGACCTTCCACAGAATATTTTAATTTTAGCATGTGGCTATGACAAAGGAGTGATGAGATTTCTACAATGCAGCAGGCCATGAGAAAGATGAAGGAGAGGAATTTAAGAGTCAGAACTTCTGGGAAGCACTCCAAATCATCCCCCACAGAGCTCAGGGGGGTTGAGAGAATATTGGGGAGATTAGAGTCATTGGTTTCCCCTGTTGACCCTCCAGGTGGTAACTGTTTCTCCACGAATGCTCCTTGGATAACTGCTGTCAGGTGGTGTGGGTGGAGCACCTGGTGATAATGAAGGACAGAGGACCAGATTGCAGATGTAAATGTTTTCTAAAAAATGTATAACCAGCATGTTTAAGAAGAGGACTTGTGTGGGAAAGAGAACACCACATTACCTACATTTAGATTGAATTCAGTGAAGAGACCTTTCTCTGCCTCTGGAGGAAAATTCTGGCAAGCTCCTTAGGAAATATAGTCCAGTGGACTTAGTTAGTTACACTGAGTCGATTCAGAAATTAGAATATCCAATCCAAAATATATAAATAAAACCTCTGAACTTGACCAACATGAAACATTCCTTGGCCCCACCCCAAGACCAGACCTGCCTCACTCTGGACGTTTTCCAAGTGGGAATGGGGACCTTGTCTTCTGCTTCTCTCTTTCTCGATCCTCCTTTGTTTGCTTCTAGTTTGACCCTTCGGGGACTGGTATGAGAAGAGGTGAGGATACAGGACAGAGTTCATTGGGTGGCTCTGTTCTTTCTGGGGGCTTGGAAAGTGGTTTAAAAAGCCTTTCTCTATTGAGGACTTTGTAGGCTCTTTGGGTTTCCCTGCTGGGTCCCTGTCCTGCTGTTCTGGATGTTCCCTTGAGATTCATTCCTTCCTCAGCTCCTGGATGTGGTTATACATCCAGCCTCTTTCAGCTGAGGCTTCCTCATCCCTATAGGCACCCTCACTCATGATGGTGTTATGACAGTTTTCTTTCCTGGGTGGCACACATGTAGCTCACGGGGAGGCCTCCCGTGTTTCTCGGAAATACAAGCTTGTCCAACACAGCAGCCTCTCTCAGCTCCTACCAAGCAGCTGCTCTTTTCTCCCCTTCTATATTTCCTGGGCAGGAGTCAGACCTCAGCTTACATTCCTGTGATCTTCCTAGGAGTGAGTCAGGTGCCAGTCTTCGGCATTGTCCAATTGCAGAAACCATACCTGGAACATCCTGAGTGATTGCCTTGGAGCGCTTCTCTAGGTGAATTGTTAGAGACAGTATATTCCTGCCCCTGAACACACAACACCTCTCTCCAAAGAAATTGCACAACCAACCTCTCTTAGAATCCTCTTTTTACCCAGTTTTGTATCCTTGATCTTGTTGAAGGACCCACACATTATGGCCCAGGTTCTCTTCACTCCCTTTGTAAATTCTTACATGAAGCATACCTGCTTGGGAGGCCTGCCTCCTACCTCCCCTGAGATCCTGGTGACTAAGACATCTATGGCACCTCCATCAAAACTGCAGTACAAAGAGCAGTGCTCTACTATCCTGGGCGTGATGCATCGAATCTGATTGTTGTTCTTCCAGGAGGCTGCTTTGCTGTCCATCGACACACAGGAGATTTGACAGCAATTGATGAGAGTGTATCCACCACACTAACCACCAAGTAGTGGGGTTTGGGGGTGGCAGAGTTAAAAAAGGCAAAGGCAAAGTGTAGGGGTGGAGAGGTAAGTGGATGGAGGTAAGGCTACCTGATACCTGATGTCTGCCGTAGTGTTAGAATCCTTTGGCTGAGGCTTTGACCCCAAAGCCGACTACAGTCTCCTAGGGATGGGATGTAATCCTTGGATCCATGTGAACCCAAATCTCTAACCACAGGCACTTGGCAAGGGCATAGAGCCCACCTAGGAGCAGTAGGGGCTGCCTGAGGAGCCAAATACTTTGACTCACACTGGAACCTACAGAGCATGTCCTATTTCATCTCCCTGCCTGGGCCTTTTCTCAGCTTCTTGTGAGTTATATCACTGCCCTGTTAAAACTGTATATAGATGGGCTAAACTGCCCAGGGATATATAGCAGTTGAGGGGGAGGCCCAGCGAGGAATGCATGTTGCCTGACTCCTGGGGCTAGCACTCTCAGGGGATGTTCCTATCGCCAAGAAAGGCCTCTTGTGTTGCAGTCATTCTGCCTAGTGGAGAAATCCACTCTCAGAAGGACAAGGGCCTCAGAATAGCTCTGGCGAGGCTCATAAACTGATTTTGAACTTTATGCTTCATGCTTTGGTACATTGGCTCCTTTCAGTGGAAAGCAGTAGGGGTTAGGAGACTTATCGCTGGAGTGAGGTGACCTAGGTTTGAATCTCTATCTTTTAAATTGCAAATTTTGTAGCCTTGAGCAGTGACTTTTTTCTGGGCCTTAGCTTTCCCATCTTTAATGTGGGATAATAGCAACATGATTAACTGAGATAATCCATGTATAGCATGTTCTATTTCTTTATAACCATCACTATTGTGAAGTTAGTATGTGGAAACCTCCAGAAAGACAGACAGTACCGGGTACTCAGAAACACTCAACCCCTGCTTCTGAACTTGCTATATTTATTATTGGCCTAACATTGCCAAATGAGGTTTTTGAAGTGAAAATATTAAATTATTTGTACTCTTCAGGAAAAAATGCCCTGTGTTTATTCACCAAAACAAACAAAACCAGAAAATAGCAACAACTGTGCATGCACACACACAACACGCTACAGGTGACTCAGGTAGTGGGAGAATCTGTCTTCAGGTCAGAACCTTGTCAGTCAACCACAGAATTAATAATGTTCATAGGATTCACATGCCCATGGTTTTAGCATAATGAGATGCTCTCCTTTCCATCGGAGTGCGGGGTGTTCTGTCTCTCTCAGAACTGCATTTCTCTACAGGCAGTCTGGGTTAGTGAGCAAGAGGCGCGGAGAGGGAACCCTGCTAAGCTGCGCAATCCTGTTTAGGAACCATGTTTGATTTCCAGTTCCTCTGTCCCCACACCCTCAGCCCCATCTACCGTCTTGTTAATATTTATAGTTGCAGTTTGCTGCTTCAGTAGAAAAAGCCAGAAGTGCTCATGGATGGCCTCCTAAAGGAAACTCAATTTAGAAAGGCTTATTCACTAAGGATTTATTAGCTCTTCACACTCGGGAAGCCTGGATTTTTATTTTGTCTCAGAGTCAGTTGTGCACCCAAACCAGCTGAATAATTCCACCCTGGTGGGCAGGCCCATTGGAGACAAGAGTTTTTCATCCGCCAGCAGCTTTCCCTCTGGCCTGTGGTCTCCAGGGGCTGTCTATGTGTGGAAGGGGTGGGAGGAATTCCTCCCCAGGGGACAGCCACCCAGGTGTGCCCCTCTGTACAAACTGAGCCAGGGAGCCCTACATTTTAATCACTTGAAAATAGATGGTGGGGTTTGGGTGGGACAGATACTTCTACAAATTCATTGTCGAAGAAGACTAAAGTAAAATTTTCAGCAGTGTAAGCGATCAGAGGGAGGTTAGAATATAAAGCAAAAAGGTCCTGGTTGAAGAATTAAATACAAGTAGGAGGCGACCTTGCCAAGGTGATCTCAAGGGACCAGATGAGAAACTGTGAGTTAAAGAGTAAGAGCCAGTGTTCAGAGCAGGACTGTTCCGCTGGCACTGTGCTGGTCAGGGAAGGATGCAGGTGCAGACAGGATTTTAACTGGGTCTGCGGGCATGGGTTTCATTCGCACAGGCAAAGAGGGAGGGGGAACACTTCCTGTGAGGACTGCCTTGGCGTTCAACCTGGACTTGCCTGCCATTGAATGGGAGAACTGTGAAAGATTTCAGAGCTATGCAGTTTTAGCTGCATGTGCCTACACCACGTGTTTGGGAACAAAAGGAAAAAAGGCATCATCAGAAAGCTGTCTCTATCTCCACCTACTTTCTGCCCAGTCCCCTAAGGCTTAACGACTAACTACCATAAGCCCATGGGAAAATAACAGCAGTAAGTTATGCGTGTCTTTAGTGAAAACCACTTCAGGGGTTCCCTAAATTTGGGGGGAGCACTTCAACAATCTGAAAATCACTCACAAATATGAGAGTCTGATCCAAAGACCCCTGATGACAAAGGAGAGGAGCCTGGCACAAAGCCCGTGAATATCACTCTGCAGGAGGGACGGCAAGGGCACCTCCCAGCCAGAATCAATTTTGAGTTATCATTTTGTAAAAATTGAGGTTGCTGATGTGGCAAAGCTAGGAGATGGAGGGAGGGAGCGCTGCTTGAAGCTGCCCCTCTGAGAAGTCCCTGAAGACAGGAAGAAGATAGCAGAATCAACAGTTGGAGGCTACTCAGTGTAGAGCAGACAGTCTTAGACCTGTATTATGATATGATAGAACAGTCGATATAAAGATTAGCGGCATTACAAAAAGGTTAAAGGAGGTACATTTTTTTTCTGTTTAATAAATCGGGGAAGAATCTTAGAAAGTTCCGTAAAAGTTGGGGAAAAAGCCCCCTCTCCTGGGGGCTTCTTGCGTCGGTTCCCTCAGCCATTGTATCATCTGATTGTCGCAGTGTGGTGGAATGATGGCGTTTGTCTTGTCTTTAGGGAAATGGGCTCAGAGAGAAAAGATGATGTGGTTGTTGTCACGCAGCTGGTGAACGGCTGAGGGAGGATTTGAACCCACTCCTCAGGCCACTGGAAATCACACCACAGTTTATGCAGAAAACTTGCTTTGCAATAATGCGAATGACGGAAGTGTTGTCGCTCTGCTCTGAGGGTCTGCTGTCTGGCAGCTTGAAATAAACCACCTGAGGACAGGCACTGGCTTGGTTTAATGTGAAGAGCCAGTGCCTCGTGCCATCCGATAGTGACTAAAATGTTTTCCAAGGATAGAAGATGTGATTATTCATAAATGGTGCCTGGCACATAAGAATTCACTAAATGTTATCTAACATGATGATAATGATGATGGTAATGAAGACGATTAAACAGTTTCTGCCCAAAAGGATTTCCTCTGACAGACTACTGATTTCTGCAAAATAATCGACTAAATAGACAGATTGTCATCTCTGCATTGTTAATTATGAAGCTCTTAGAATATGGAAATGAGGACACGGGCTCTGGCTCCCAGAGCTTCACCTCCGTGTTCTTCTGCCTCCTAATGGTGCTGCAGGGCCCTTGTCCTAACAGAGGACACAGTGGGTTTTATCTTTCTGAGTCAAAGAGAAACACTGGAGAGAGGTTTTTTTCTCAGAGCTGAGATAACTCGCAGAATGATCTTGTGGAGATTTTCCTTGGGATGACACCCAGGCGCTCCTGTGCAGTGACAGGTGTTCTCTTAGCCAATTAATGACCTAGCTCTCTTTTTGCATATCCCAGGCCCATCTTCCCTTGACCTTTCACCCCTGCCATTCTCTTTCTGAAGACAAAATACCTGGCTTGGGGAAAGTTGCATTTGGGGCTGAAGGAAGGAGAGGGGACAGCATCTTTTAGCCTTGACTTCTATATAAGACCATCAGATGGGAAATTACTTACCAAATTAGCAGCACTAAAAATAATTGCTAAAGAACCTCAGAATTTGTACCTGGGCTGGTGTGTTCAGGTGGACTTCTTGGAGGACACGGCTCCTAAACTGGTGAGGCCTGAACTTGTCCTCAAAGCAGATAAATGCTAGGCTGTGTGACCGAAGTAGTTTACTTAGTCTTTCTGTGCCTCAGTTTCCTCATTTGTAAAATTGGAACAATAGTAGTACCTACCTAATGGGATTATTGTGAGGATTAAATGAATTGGTACATCTTAAGTGTTGAAAACAGTGCCTAACACCTAGAAAGAGCTGAATAAATATTAGCTGTTTTTAATTGAAGACTGAGAGCATTTGGATAGTCGGAGAGGAGAAGCCAGATCTCACAGGCAGGAAAAATAATTCAAGTCAAATTTACTCTCCCAGCCAAGGCAGGCGGCCGGACTCATCCCGTTTCACTAGTGACACAGCCGAGGGCAAAATTTTTATCCCTTGACTTACCTGAAAGCATAAGTGCTGCTCCCTGGGTGGCTGCAATCTGGAACGCAGCTTTCTGAACAGCTTAATGTGCTCTTTGGGAATGTATCTGGGCCTGGGGAAGTGCTGGCCCTGAGGGGGGACAGTTTTGTTTCTTATAGAAAACCTGGCTTGTCGGAGATTCAGAAGACTTGCCTGCTCAGCTTCACTAAAAGCCGTGCCTGAGCCAGCTGCTGGTTAACATTTCAGACTCACAGGGAACGCTTGGTTCTGACCTGAGGTTGCCGCTGTTCTTGAGGCATTTATCGATCATCTTCAGTGTGCCACGTTTCTGCATTTATAGAGCTCACAATTTATTAGGTGACACAGGCAAGTAAAGAGGCAATTACCTTGTGGTGTGACAAATGCGTTCGTGGGGGAAGCGTAGGGCATCATAGGAGCAAGTGGCAGGGAACAGCTAATGCAGTCCAGGACAGAGAAAGAGGGGGTATGTCAGCCAAGACCCCAAGGAGGAGTAGGAATTAGCATGGAGCAGTGGGGCTGGGGCTGAGGGTGGGGGTGTGGGACATAGAGGGGACGGCTGAGAGGCTTTGTGTACTGACCTGCAGATATGGCCCAAGGTGAATACCGCAAATGTGTGAGCGCATGTCCATGTGTGTAAGGGGAAAAGAAAGACCTGATGAGGTGGGGCAGGTTGGGATGGTAAAGAGAGACCCGATCTGGATTAGGGAGAAGAATCTGGTTTTCGCAATATCTTACTGGCTGGCTTCAGGCAAGTTGCCTCATCTGTATAGAACTTAATTTCTTCCTCTGTAAAATGGGGGTAATATAAATATGGTTTCTTTTCCAAGGCTATTTCATAAACATACAGTATTATACACTTTTAAGGAATCATCATTGTCGTGTTACGATTTTACTTGGGAGGCTGCCAGAACTTTTTCACAAATCCATATACTGGGGGTATGCAAAAGGGAGTGACTAGGAGTCGCCATCATGAACAACCGCTTCAATACTTCCAATGACGTTATTAGGAGCAGAGAAGCGGAGCCTCTGTTTATGGTGGTGGATGGTGTTAGTCTATTTGTTATCAGGAGGAGTAAATGGTCACCGATGCTGTCCATCCCTCTGTCCCACTGCCACTCCCCACCCACATGTGCCCAAATGGGGTGGCTGACAGAATGCGCGGAAAAGGTGGAAACTCTGTGTAAATCTCAGTTATAGAACATCACTTCTGGCTATTACTTTTCTATTACTTGGTCAGGTGGCTCAGGTGATGTTGGGAATATTGTGGACAGTGATAATACAGCAGGGGACTTCTCACTCAGCTGAGAGGTGACGGGAAGGACTTCAGAGACAAGCTCCAGGAGTCAGGTATGAAGGTCAGAAAAAGCAAGTAATATGCCATCCCATCCCAATTTCATAACTGTGACCTTGGCAAGTTACTTTTCTCCCTGAAATCTCAGTTTCTTACTAGCTGGAGACAAAATAGGACTAATTCCATAGAGTCTTGAGAGTATTGGAATCATGACATAGCAATTTAAAATGAGTATGTCAAAGATCTCATGTAACTTTTTAATTAACAAGGGAACCAGTAAGATGATACAACAGGCTTAAAGGAGAATTCAAAGAATGACACATGATATCGGCATTAACACTGCAATGAATTTAAAAATAGGTTACACACTGAATTTATCCACAAGGCAATAATCAATGGCATTCCACTGGGCACATTTCATTTGCATCTCAATGGAAAAAGTTATTTGCATTAGTTACTTGCTATCAGTTTTCTATATCTTACAGAGTTGTAGAGTAATTCCAAAAAATTATAATTGAGATCTTACTGAGTTTTCCAGTGAAATCCAGTAACCTTTTTGGTCCATTTCAAAGTCTTTCTCACA
>VMDR010004564.1:5704-52203 GCA_007922815.1 Macrotus californicus
TAGCGCTGAGGGCAGGTTAGGAGAGATGGGCGCAGGTGGATATCAGGAAGCCTATGGAAACCCAGGAGGGTAGACAATTCCAGCTTGTTTTGCTACCCAGTGGTGAATTCTCTCTGTAGTTGGGGAGCAGCACCCTTCACTGTGTGAGTGTAGCTGAAATGTGGGGCTCAGGCTCCCCTTAAAGAAGTTCCTGGCAGCTAGAGAACGGACTGGGGACCTAGGCTCAGCTCACTGGGTGCCCACGTCCAGAACTGTCAATGACGTGACACGCAGAAGACATTTCATCAGCTGAGGAATGCTTGGTGTGGCTGCAGCTAGGTGAGAACCCTGCTGGTGGGGATGGCCCCACAGGCAGTCTCTGAAAAAGAGTCATAACCTAAGGGCGTATTTGTGGGGGGGAAGGGCAGGGGTCCTCCGCTGGGCTTTTTTCCCTCACGTTTTACCCTGGGCAGGCCTAGTTTTCCTGGCATGGAAGTCTGTTGCTTGCAGCCAAGGCCCCTGCAGATGCAATGCCAGAAGATTTTTTACACCCGAAAATTTACAAAGTATTATTTTCTAAAGAAAGTTTGTTCTAATTCGAGCAACCCTCAATCTCGGGTAAGAGGAGCTCACAGAAGCAGTTCATTGCACAGTCATATTTAGAGCGGCCGCAAGGAAACACGGGCAAGGGCAAACTGAGACAAAGGTGCTTTGTGAGGTCAGTCAGTGTCTCAGAGTAAAATCAACGCTTTCGTGATGTTTCTCTTTTAAAGTTGTTTCAACAGTTCTTTTGCAGGGAGCCGCTAATTACACTTTAATTCTGTTCCTGAGAATACTTTACTGGGTGTTCTGATTACATAGAAGCTGTTTCCTACGGACTAGGGGAAGCACAGCGCCTCTCCGTGTGTGAGTGTGTGTGTGTGTGTGTGTGTGTGTGTGTGTGTGTGTGTGTGTGTGTTTCATTTGAGAATGCCTCCTAAATTGAAGAAGCCTAATTTTATCATGAATTAGAAACTTCAATTCCAAATTTTCAACCAGTGTGCATGAAACAGTAGCCTGGGAGTCAAGAGCTTTAGCTGAGAAAACTGTTTCTCTTTGTTCAAGTAAGGAATGTGAAGGGAATGATCTCAAACCTTCCTGCAGCCCTACAATTTTGATTCTACCTTAGAGACATTTTAAACATGCAGAAAAGTAAACAGAATTAATAGATGTAAATGTATCTCTCATGCAAATTTAATACATCTTAACATTTTGCAATATTTGCTTCAGATTTTTTTCTTTTAGTTTTAATTACCCTGTAATAAGATATAATAAAATTGCCTTTTTTCTTCTGGTGTACGGTCCTATGATTTTTTTCACTTTTTAAAAGAGATTTTATTTTTATTTATTTTTACAGAGAGGGGAAGGGAGTGAGAAAGAGAGGGAGAGAACATCAGTTGGTTGCCTCTCCTTTTTCCCACAACCCAGGCATGTGCCCTGACTGCGAATTGAACCGGCCACCTTTCCGTTTGCAGGTCGGCGCTCAGCCCACTGAGCCACACCAGCCAGAGCTGATTTTTTCCACTTTTTTACTGTGGTAAAATATACATAGCAAACTGTATCATTGAATCGTTTTTAAGCGTACAGTTCATTTACGTTGTTCTGCAACCGTCACCACCATCTGTCTCTGCACTTTTTACATCTTCTCCATCTGAAATTCCCATTTTTATCTCCTCCTAGCCCCTGGCAACTACCATTTTACTATCTTCGTGAATTTCAGCCCTGTGAATTTTAATACCTCATAGGCTGACATTGCCGTCAACACAACCAGGACACAGAAGGGTCCGATCACTTGACCCCTGGCAGCTGCTCAGGTGTTCTCATGACTGTCGTTTTGTCTTTTCACCAATGTCATGAATAAAATCATAAACCATGTGACTCTTAACACGGGGTTCTTGCACACCATGTGATACCTTTGAGGTTCATCTAAGTTTGTTCCTCTTTTTTATTCCCTCCACTCCCCTCTCCCAAGGTGGCCACAGTCCTTAAGTCAGTGTGTTTGATTTTCAGGACTATTTTTATAGGGTTAGTGTATATGTTTTTAGCCAGAAACAATGTGATTTTCGTTTCCTATAGTTTAACATTTAAATAAATGGTATCATAACGTGCCATGCTGTGTGGCAAGTTGCTTTTATAACTCACCACCGTGGGTCTGAGAATCATGCCTGCCGGTGCCGTGTTTTGCTGGGTTATTGAACTTCACTGTTACCCAATATTCTGTTATACGACTATATCGTGTAGACATGGATTGTCCATTTACCTACGAATGGACATTTTTTCCCCTTTGCGTCTCTCTGTGCCCTACCCTGACCAGCAGTGTTAGGCCCCATCCCCAGGGAGTTCCAGTCCCAGAGCAGGCCTCACAGATGCTTAGGAAGGCCCACTCTGAGATCGTCCGGGCTCAGTCCCAGGTCTCTCCTCCCACTGGTGGACTGCTTGGTGGGCCTGACCAGCGTTTGTGTTTGTATCTTCCTACTCCTACCCAAGCCCAAAGTTTCAGTGACATCTCAGTCTTGGATGTGTTTTAGAATCTCCAACTGAGGCTTTTAGAAGAGAGAGGGAGAAAGAGAATTTAAATATTAAATCAGGATTTCTGGGCAATGCTGTTTTTTAAAAGGAGTCCCCAGGTGATTTTAAGATGCAGCCAGGGTCAATAATCCCTAATTTAAAAACAAAAACAAATAAGCCATCCCCAACCCCCCCCCCCCAAAAAAACAAGCCCCTTTTCCAGTTCCTTTCAACAGCTGGAAGTGACCTCCAGTCCCCAGGTCCCATTCCCAGCAGAGAGCACCACTCTGCACGCCCCACCCGTCCGCGTTCCCACCTCTCAGCCCCTGTGTCCTTGCTGGAGCCAACTCAGCCCCTCTGCCAGTCTCCAGAGCCTGACACCGGAGGCTCTGGCCTCAGTCCTGCTCCCTGACGGGGTTTCTCTTTTGTTTCTGGGGCACAGGGACAGTTACCTAGTTTCTGAGCCTCTCCGTGGTTTACACATTTCCCCGACTTGTACTTTATCTAACATGCCTGCTTGTTGGAGCAAAGACGTGGCCTCCTAGAAACGGTTTCTATCCCAGGCATTTGATAGCACACTTTACCTCCTGAGGGCTGCTGTTGTGACTTCAAAGGAACGTGCGCTGCCTCGCAGAGCTTCTTCAGTGTTTTACTTGTTTAAAGCAAGAATTATTGCTTTTTCTCATTTCAAAAGTAAATCATGCTTGTGGTAAAAAGTTCACATGTTGTGAAAATGCATGCCTTAGGAAGTGAAAGTTCACCCTAATCATTCCCCTGCAGATTATTGCAAAGAATTTTGAGTGTATTTGTCCATATTTTTATATATGCATACTACTTCTTATTTTTTATTTTTAAATTTATTTTTCAATTATAGTTGACATAGAATATTATGTTAGTTTCAGGTCTACAGCATAGTCGTTAGACATAGATATGCCTTACAAAGTGATCACCCTGATGAGCCTAGTATGCACCTGGTACCACACATAGTTATTACAATATTATTGACTATATTCCCTATGCTGTACTTTACATCCCCTAACTATTTTTATAACTGACAATTTGTACTTCTCAATTTAAAAAAATGGAATTATATTAGTGAACAGTAGGGCCAATTAATTTTTACACTTAATGTGTCATGGAAAATTGTTTGTACTTTTGGACACCTACTTCGTTATTTTTAATGGACACATGCCTATTCTTTGTCCGGTTGCACTAGTGATGGCCATTTGGGATGTTTCCGTACTGGCCATCAAAGACAGCGCTGAAATAAACATTCTCACGTGTCCACCTCGGTGCACTTGTGGCGGGTTATAAACTGCCTTATCTCCTCGGAACTGCATTTCCTACGAAGTCCCAGTCAGCACGTTCCGGTCAGGCAGGGAGAACAGCTGGGGAGTGTAGAAGGAGTTGGGGGCCACGCCCCCTGTAGGGAGGCGGTGGACACCTGACGCTCCCGTAAGAGGCTCAGCCCTATTAGAATCAATTTCCTGTGTCTCTGAAGTCTTGATGTCGTGCCCAGAGACGCAGTCCCTTTGCTCCACCTTCTCCCTCACCTGCCCAGGTGCTGAACGCCAGCCTCCGGAAGGTTAACTTGGAAAGGTTTAGTGCTGTGTTTTTTAAACGGTGGGGCTATGACCTATTAGTGGATTATGAAATCAAATTTGAGGGTCACAGATGAGCATTAAACAAACAAAGAGAATAATATAAGTATCAGTGTGCATCACATAAAGTAAGTGTAAATACTGTTTTTGAAAATTTACTTCAGGGGTGCGTGTGTGCGTGCATGTGTGTGTTGGGTGGCCATAGTAACTTAAGTCAGCTTCCCTGGAAGCAGGGCTCAAGGGAAGGATTTGATGTGTGATCTCTTTAGGGAGTGCTCTCACAGAAAAGGGGAGTGAGGGGAGCTGGATGGGCCTGGGCCCTGAGGACCTGATGAAGGGTGCGCTCTCAAGCTTGATCCCACGGGCGCTCAGAAGCTTGGACGGTACCAGAATTGGTGTTGTCTGGACAAGGGACTAGCTTCTTGACTGCTGCCCACCCCCCCTCGACACCCCACACCATGTCAGCAAGCTCTCTTTGGCTGCAGGCTGCTCTGAGGAAGAAGGGTGAATAACCTTTGGGATAGGCAATGCCTGCTCAGCCAAGGGCGGTCTCCAGAGCAGGAGTCAGCTGTGATCTGCAGCAGCCAACACTCAGCAGCTGGGGGATGGGTGACCAGCCTGCAGGGCATTACCAGCAGGGTCCATTACAGGAAGTGATATGAAATGCACTTAGTATGGGTCATGGTAAAAAAATACTTGAGAAACACTGGTTTAGAAGAATTTAGTCCGGCCGCCTGTGGGAAAGAAAATGAGGCCTTTATCATCAGCCTTTTCTTATTTCATTAGACAAAGGCAAATTCCCACATACAATAGGAATTTCATCCCTATCAGAAAAAAAAAGTCACCACAAAATAAATGAAGAGGACTTTCTTAAGGCTTTGAACTCAGGCCTTAAGTCCCGTTTAAGGAGCCATCTAAGGAAGTTTAGAGCATAGACCAGTGTTTCCTGGTGTGGGACATACCACTCTGGGGGCATGTGGGGGTGGCTTGTGTTTCCTGGCTTGGGGCATACCACCCTGGGAGGATGGGGGGTGGGCAGGCTGTTAGGGTGATGGGGGACTCAAATGTTGGACAAACTTTAGTTTCAGAAAATAGCTAATAAGCTTAGTGATCAATGTATGTGAAAAGCTATTGTTTCAGGAACTGAAGGTGTGACCCACTTTGGCACAGGTGAAAGAATGCTGCAGCTTTTATCTGATTAACTTTTCCCCTTACCTGCACTTTCCTTCTCCTTATGAAAAGGGTTGGTTTAAAACGGAATTTAAGATGGTCTGTCAGGGTAGAAACCCGCAGTCTTCTCAGGTCTCGGGCCTTCTGAAAAAAGCGCCCGTAAAGATTCAACCCCTGTCTCTGCTTATTGGGTCTGGTAGGTGACAGGCCCCGCAATCGCCAGCTTTTCCGGTTTCCAGGGAAGACTTGAAACCTTGCATAAGCATGACCCATGTCAGTGAAGCATTAATTAACTTCAGCTCGGTTAAATATTTTAACACTTTTTATGACCATGGATATAATATGGAACAAAATATAAAATTCACATTAGCTTTTAAGAAATGAATACAATTATAAAGAGATTTCATTTTAAATGACTACTTTGGACTGCATTCCTAGACTCCCAGAGGTTCTCGTCCATTTGTCTCTGCAGTTAGACCCTCAAGGAGAAAATTATGAAAAGCAGCAGCTGGAGTAATTATTCTTCACATTTCAGGAGGGTCCAGTTGCCGTAACATGGATACCTGGGCCCTAAGTCCTCCAGGACCTAAGCAGTTTGCTGGGAGCTGACAGTCATCTAACTGAGAGCCTTAGTCCCCAAATCCTAAACTACCAGAACCACTCAGCTGCTCCGCAGGTTGTTAGTCAGCACCAAGCCGGCAGGAGCACTGGGGTAACGGGGTGAGCAAGACAGACCACCTGTCCTGCTGGGCCATTCTGTACCAGGGGATTCAGATAAAACGAGAGAAATATCCAGGGGACATTAGAGGGGCTCCCAGACCTTTCTGGCTTTCTGTTCTTCTAGTACACACTGGGAGTGCAGTGGTAGGTGTTCCTATGGGTGGGTGGGTGGGTGGGGACATTAACTAGTTCTGGCCAATGAGTCACGACCGGAAGTGATGTGCATCCCCCCCCCCCCCCACCCGGGGCTGAGAGGTAAGCGAGGTCCCCTGGAGCTCTCTTTGCCCTCCAGCACAGGCCAGTGAAGTGCTGCACCTGGCAGCTACTCCATCAACCTCTCCCTGGAGTGAGTCTCCCAGCTGACACGATGGTCACATGGAGTGAGAAAGCAGTAAGTCCTTGTTGTTTTATACCGAGATTTGGGGAGGGAGAGTCATTCATGTAGCATAATCTAGACTAGCCTGATTGACAGAAAACAATAACAAAATATTATAAACTATGGTCACTTCTGTGAATAAAACGAACAAGTTGCTAACAGCACACGGCAGACAGTGCTCTACGTGGTCGAGGAACGGTTCTGAGAAGATATGAAGTTTAAGCTGGGGTCTACCAGGTAAGGGACATGCATATTTCCATAATTGTGTTGCTGTGTTGCTGAGGAGAGCAAAGCAGCTTGGAATCATAGGTCCAGAACAGGCAAGAGAGTGAGAGGCAGACCTGCCCGAGGTCCCATAGTTAATTGGTGGCAGGGCTGTTGAGATGACCTCAGGCCCTCTACAGTAGGGGGGCAACTAAAAGGGGGCAAGTGAGCTGTGTAGGGTGCACACTGAAGGAGCCCATTCTTTAAGCCTGCTGTTGGGAAGGAAGAGTATCTCCTCTCCCCTTCTAGGTTCTCCTGGCTGGTCTAAGAATTAAATTGACGTGAGGCAGATTAACAGGAGAAAATCAAAGTTAATTGCCTACATACAGGGCTCCATAAGCAAATGAGACCCACAGTCAGGCAATTGAGGTTTATATGCTGAGCTAAGGAGAAGGCAGGAAGGGTCTGAGGCTTCAAAGGGAGAAAGATAGTTCACAGGAAGACGAGAAGAACAGAGAGGAATGTGAACAAACAGACCTCGCTAAGTTTCCCCTAGTCCACCACACCTCGCTCATGGTCTTCATAGTTATCTCTGGTAATAGCTCCCTCCCTGGAATAGGCCCTTGTCTAAATTCTTTTAGGCAGTTAAGGGGGAGGTAAAAGAAAAACTTCCTGAATCTTTTGTTTCTTAAAAGTAACCAGCTTAAAATAATCCTCATACCAAAGAGACACATTTTGAGGTGGCAAACTTTGCTCCCCTACACTACCCTATACTTGCTGCCCCGAGAGTGAGTGCTTCCCTAAAGGTTGTGCCCCAAGGAGTTTGCTCTTAAGGAGGCACTCCATCTCAGGATCACACAAATGCGGGGTTGACAGCTGGAAGTGAGTGCCTCCTTAAATGCTGCACCCTAAGCACCTCACTTGCCTTACCCTAGTGCCAGCTCTCTATGCCACTGTTCTCAGTAACCACAACACACAAGCGCACAGAATCCTGGTGACTATGGCTGTGTCCCTGGCATTCCGGGTGTGTCTATTGATCCAATCTGAAATAGCACCATACTCATTGGGGCCATGTGACAGAGAGCACAGAACTTCAGGATGGGAAAGTGCATAGTTTTCAGGTTGCCCCACACTGGTTTCCTTTCAGAGTTTTTGTAGGGTAACCAAACAAGGAGACGGCTGTGAGATTTTGGGATTTTTAGGAGGAGCTGCTTGCTGGTTGTGGCCATCCTTCCCTTCAGCACAGAGAAAGCCTTTCTTCCATTCTGAAAAGGACAGTTTCAACTGCAGAGAAGGAATTTAATGAAGTGCATTGTCAGTAAGGTGTCAATGACTAGTAGCATCCTCTTCTCTCTGAAGCAGGTTTTGGAATAAAGGACAAGGGAGAGAAGCTAATAGCTGACAGCTACTATCTGTGGGTCCAGGCCACCCATCAGCGCTGTGAGGTGGGTTTGATTGACCCCACTGTACAGAGGAAGGAGCTGTCTCTCAGAGTCTAAGGCACGTGCCCATCTGACCACAGGTCTGTCTAACTCTTACCCATTGTGGGATGAGGGGTAAGAGAGAGAATAAAATGTGGTGGCCAGAAGTGCTAACCACAGGAGACGGTGGATAACAGAAAAGAGACAAAGTCACTTCTTTTGTAAGGTAGTCTTAACCCAGGCCACCCCTGATTTTGTGTAAAATTTCACAAACCCGCCACCTCCTAGATTACTGTTCTTAGGCATTTTCTAACTGGACTGTTGAGCAAGTGGGTGTGTAATCAACAAAACCCAACATTTGTACAGACCTTCAGGGGCATGCAATGTCTTCATTTATTTATATATCTCTGGTGGAGTCACACTATACAATGTGTATGCTATATATACACACATATACACATACACATATATACCCACATATATACACACACACATACATACCCAGTTTTACTGAAGTATAATCTACAACCATTAAATCCACCTGTGGTAAGAGTAGAGTTGATGGTTTTTAGTAAGTTTATTTAGTATGGTATTTAGTATGGTAATTAGATGGTATTTAGTAAGTTTACAACTTTGAAGCTATTATCACTTTCATCACCCCAAAACTTGCTTGTCATATCTATTTGTGGTCATGCCCCTTTCCACACCTAGCCCCTATCTACTTTCTGTATCTATAGTTATACTTTCATTAGACATTTCATATAAATGGAATCATACAAAGTGTAGCCTTTTGTGTTTGATTTGCTCACATAGTAATGTTTTTGAGATCCAGCCATGTTATTGCTTATGTCAGCACTATTCTTTTATATTGCTGAATTCTTATTCCTCTGTATGGATCTGCTACATTTCGTTTATCCATTCACCGGATGATTGACATCTGGATTGTTTCCAGTTGGGGGATATTGTGAATGCTGCTCTGAACATTCACATGCAAGTCTTCGTGTTGACGTATGTTTTCATTTCTCTTGGGTATATACCTACAGTGAATTACTGGGTTGTATAAATGTGTATATTTAGCTTTTTAAGAAACTGCCAAACTTTTTTCCAAAGTGGCTGTTCATATACTCCCATCAATAGTGTATAAATGTTCCAATTTTTCCGTGTCCTTGCAAACACTTGGTATTGTCAGACTTTTTGTTTATAGCCATTTTAGTGGATATGTGGTGATATCTTATTGTGGTTTTAATTTATATTCTCCAATGTTAAATATCTTCTCAAGTGTTTATCAGCCAGTCATGTATCTTCTTTTGTAAAATATTTATTCAAATATCTCATTATTGAATTTTAGGAGCTCTTTACATATTTCAGATACAACACTCTATCAGTTATATGTTACAAATATATTCATTCAGTCTTCGGCTTCTATTTTAATTTTTTAATAGTGTCTTTTGAAAATAAATGTTTTATTTTTTACTTTCAAGAAGTCCAATTTATCATTTTTTTTTCTTTTATGGATCATACTTTTGGTGCCTTGTTTAAGAAATCTTTGGAGTGGTGGTGGGGGGGTGGTAAATGCAGACAACTGTACTTGAACAACAATAAAATAATTTTTTTTAAAAGAAATGTTTGTATAATTCAAGGTCATGAGGACTTGTGTTATAACTTTAACTCTTGCTCTCACTTCTATGTCACATTTTGAGTTGATTTTATATTGCTACATCTCCTGAACCTTCCTCTTGACAGATGAGGAAGTCGATGCAAAGGGGTTTAGTTCTGGTGCTGAGGCAAACTAGTGATAGAGCTAAGACAGGTTGTCTTTGTTTCTTCCAGACAAAGTGTTTGCTCTGATGGAGCTTATTCGAGTCCATATCTTCCAGTTTGGAGGCTGCATGATTGTTGCCTCTAACTCGCTTATTAAAAAGTCCTTCCAAATGTCTGAGCTAGGTTTTTTCTTTTTTAAATCAGCTTAAACCCTGGCTGGTGTGGCTCGGTGGATTGAGTGCCGGCCTGCGAACCAAAGGGTCACAAGTTCGATTCCCTGTCAGGGTACATGCCTGGGTTGCAGGGCAAGAGGCAACCACACATTGATGTTTCTCTCCCTCTCTTTCTCCCTCCCCTCCCCTCTCTCTAAAAATAAATAAATAAAATCTTTTTAAAAAGTTTAAAAAGAAATAAACAGCTCAAGTCCACTGTGTCTGTTCCTTGACTCAGCATTAGCACAAGTGTTTGGCATCATTGTTTACACACTTGGAACCAGCTGAACCCTTCCCATCCACATTTCTTCTGACTAAACGGCTTCAGCTTTTTTTCCTCCCAGAGCTATGTCTGTCCCTCTCAGCCTGTGCACCACTTCCTGACACTAATGTCCTGTACTTGACACTTGAAATTGAACATTACAGCTTTGAAAGCAAGGGCAGGCTGGAAACATGTAGTTGGGTGGATTTCCCAGAGGACGCTGGAGGGAAAACAGCTGCTGACTTCCATTCCAATCTGCCAAGCAAGACATCTGGACTTGTTAGAACTTTCAATTTCCTGGGATCTCCTGGGGAGAGGGGAGGCCAGGGCAGAGAGACCTGTGAGGAAAGGATGGGCCAAAGGAACAGAAGAATTATGCTTGTCATTCAGACACTTACAGAGCTGACTGTTTAATCTTGCAGTTTTGGCCCAACTATGACATCTGTTCTTTTCACCTGGTCCTGTAAGATTGTGTCAGCGGTTACCTGACTCTTGATGAAGCAGATTTTGAAATTCTACTCAAGTGGTAGTTTGACAACAGGGAGCTGGGAGCAAGCTAAATGTCCATCTTTACAAGAATGGAAAAGGAATACCTGGTGGAGTCGCGCTATAGAATGCTCTGCAACAGATGAACACACCACACCAGGTGTGTGTACGTGAGAATGTGGAAAGACCTTACATGTACAGAATTCAGTACAAATAAGAAAGAAACAGAGTAAGAACTAGAGAAACACATAGTACCCTCAAAACAGCATCCATATTCTGCAAGTATACATACTTGTATCAGGCCACATACCAACCACATAAAAGTAGAAGTCTAGTGCCGGGAGGGAAATTGGATTGGGGAGGGGACAAGTGTTCATTTCCTGTGGCTGATGTAACAAATTAACACAACCTGGGGAGCTTAGAGCAACACAAATGTATTGTCTCACAGTCCTGGAGGACAGAAGTCCAAAACTGGTATCACTGTGCTGAAATTAACAACTTGACTTTGTTTGAAGATCTTAAAGTAATTGACTAGTGTCATTTCAAAAGGTATGCTGAGTCTTAACCCTCAGTACCTGTGAATGTGAACTTGTTTGGAACTGGGTCTTTACAGAGGTAATTAAGTTACGAATCTCAAGATGGGATTCCTTCATTTAGGGTGGGCCCTAAATCCAATCACTGGTCTCCTTGTAAGAGATAGAACAGGGCAATGTGAGACACAGAAACACAGAGGAAAAGGCCTCAGAAAGATGGGAGCAGAGATTGGGAGACAGCCGCAGCCAAGGAGCACCAGGGTTGCCGGGAGCCACCAGGAGCTGGGGGAGGCGAGCAGCACATCCCCCTCAGGGCCTCCAGAGGAGCCGCCCTGCTGGAGCCTTGACTTCTGGCCTCCACAGCTGTGAGAGAATAAATTTGTGTAAGTCACCCACTGTGTGGTAAAATTTTGTGGCAGCCCTAGGAAACAAATACAGTAATCTTACCTTCCAAGCAATAAACACACAGGTCTGTTAACTTCATTTTGCCCAGAGAGACTATCTGTTCCCTGTTAGAGGTGCTCTTATGCCATTCAGAATGCTTAGAGGCCACGTCTATAAAGGCAAAATCAAATGGAAATTAGAGATACTCCTTGGGTTTACATAGGAAAGAAAACTTAATTTATTGAGCCAGACTCTGTGCTAAGTGTTTTACAGTCAGTATTTTACATAATCCTCGCAATATCTCTGTGAGGGCGGCACTATGATAGTCTCTATAGGCTTGGAAACTGCAGCTGAGAGAGGTTAAGGAACAGAGAAAAGATTCTAACTGATCTTTCGAACCCTAAGTATTTATGCCTGAAGACCCTGATGGGAAGCTAAAACTTATCAAATCTATAATTGTTCAAATTTTTTCCTTGCCATTGTCAATGTAGAAAAAGTGATAAAGCTCAAGGATTCCACCAGCCACCTCATTTATATGTGTGTGTGTGTATACACGCACACACACACACACGCACGCACACACACACACACGTGCGCAGGTTGGGGCAAAAGTAGGTTTACAGTTGTGAGTACACAAAACAGAGTTTATTTTTGTATGATTATTGATGAATTATTGTATTATTTTCCATAAGAACAATGTAAAGCTCCTTTTGCCCACCCTGTACATATACTTGAGATGCAATTGACATATAATTATTATTCCTAGCTGCACAACATAAGGATTCCACACGTGTATATATTGTGAAGTGAACACCACAGGAAGTCTATTAACATCCATCGATTCACAGTTACACTTTCTGTGTCTTGTGATGGACTTTTTAAGTTCTACTCTCTTAGCAACTTTCTAACACACAATACAGTGTCATTAACTACAGTCACCGTGTTCTGTATTACCTCCCCAGGACTAGTTTTATACCTGGGATTTTGTACATTTGACCACCTTCGCCCGTTTTGCCCACCCTCTCTCGTCCCCACCCCAACTTCTGGCAACAGCCCATCTGTTCTCTGCATCTGCGAATGCCGTGTGTTGTGTATTTGTTTTGACTCCACATATAAGCAAGATCACATGGTAGAGCCAAGTCTTAAAGGTAAAAAGATGATGATTTGACTAAACCCAGACTATTGCTTCATATTTATGTCACACCCAAAAGCTTTCTCCTAAGAGAAGCTACTAAAGAGTCAAGTCATTAAAAAAAATATGTTAGAAGCTGCTTCATAGATCCCACTGATACTCATTTGATTAAGAAAATATTATCTTTCCCCACAGCTAGGCTCTTGTCAGAGATAGGGAAAGATAACTGTACTGGCAGGCCAAAGGCTCAGAGAATTCATTACTGAGATAAATAGAAAAAGAGGGAATTTCTAGCAGCTCTTCAGGACTTACTAGGGTTAGCAGGACAATCATTCTTTCTGGTGTCTCTGCTCCGAACATGAAGACAATTTGATAAGCCTGATGGGTAGTAGGTTGCCCAGTAGATTATTTTCATGGAGAACACCTTGAGCGTCTTCTTTCAATTTACTGCAAGTTGGTTTAAACAAAGTTAGAGCCAAAGCCAGTGAGTGGCTATCGCCTCAATCCCAGGCCACGGCTGTGTCACCCATTTCAGGAGAAAATAAGCTCACGTCTGTTTTATCTCTCACTATTAAGTCCTTCTCGCTCCCAGGACGCCCCGTTCTGGTGATGGTCTCAGGGCCTACTCATTCTGTGATAGCAATCCTGGTTACAATCTCTTTGTGGAGAGAAGACCCCAAATTTGGACCCTTCTGTCTTGTCCTCTGCTGCCACATGCTGCTCTTGTCCCAGCCCGGGCCAATGGCCGTGGCAAAGCTTACCTTGCCTGGTCTGGCTGCAGGAGGGTTGGGAGCTCAGAAGCTGGGGGCCCCCTCCATTGTTGCTCTCACCACCATGGTAGTGTTGTGTGCAGGGGGCACACTGATGGAAGGCGGTGAGGAGGTGCAGGAGTCCTGGAGTACCGCTTGCCCAGGCCTGTGTCCAGAAGCCTGTGTCCCTCCTCCTCCAGTCTCAGGCTTGCTCCCTATAGCTCACACCCAAGTCCTTGGTCCCCTAGAAATTCTTCCTCTTCCGCTGACAAGGACTGACTGCCCCCTGGGCTGGCCTCTCGGGCTGACACCATTACTTTCCCCATAATATTGGTTGGTCAGGACAATCCAAGGTATAGGACATAAAATTGGATGGGCAAAATTCATCCAGACCGTGCTGGGCCTGGGATGCCTGTGATGCCTGTGAGGGTTTTGGGTGAGAAGGGAATCTCTGACAGAAATCACTTCTAGCTGTGGCAGCCTGTCTCAAAGATGTTGATTTTCTAGGAGTGTCTCTGGGTGCTCCAGGCGGGAAGGTGGGGAAGGTGAGTTCACATGCCCACCTGTTCTGGCTTGTCCTGGGAGTCTTCCTTTGGGAGTGTCTTCCTCTCTGTCACTTGTCCTCTCAATTTACGATTCTTGGGTGAGCTGGAGATGTGGAACCTCTCAACATCTTAATTATGTTTGAGAATCTCTGCATCTCCCCACCTCTCTTGTAGTCTGCCTTCAGCCACTGTTCCAAGCAAGGCAGTGTGTTCATTACAGAAAGAGTTTGGGAGGAATGCTCCATAAAGGACTTCCCCTCCTTTCCAGTTTCACAGGGACAGGGTGTGAAGCAAAATGAACACCAGACGGGGAGGGGGACAGAACCCTGAGGTCTGGGGTTGGGCTCTGCTGTTCGACCTTGGCATGTCCCCTCACCAAGACTCCGTTTGCTCACCTGTAAAATAAAGGGGTGAATCACGATAACTCCCATAGGCACACCCAGCTCCAGCATTTGATGACTCTGGGTTTCATAATCCACTTACTCATTTTCTATTATTTTCTGAAAACTTGATATTCTGGTTGCAGTTCCCTCCCCTCTCTGCACACCGAAGGTACAGAATCGCATTTTTATCACCTGGGCACGGACATATTTCAGAGCACTTTTCAGTGAATCTTTGGAGTGATACAGAGAAGCACAAATTGGATATAAATTATAATTTTTAATGAGGCTCTTCCGTCCCTCCCTCTTCCTCTATCTCTATCATTCAGGAGTGTGTTTATGTACACCTGCCTCAGGCAAATCTCTTTGCTGAAGCTCAAGGGCTTCAGAGATACAGCATTCCGAGGTCGCTGGATGCTTCTGGAAACAGGCTGCCACTCTGTCTGCTGCTTCAGAGGAGATGACCTCTCCCTGCCCAGATCTCAACATCCTCACTTCTGTTTTGTAGAGTCCAAGATCTCGTGGGAGCTGCCTCCACCACTGACTTGCTGGGTGACTCATGGCAAGTGATTGGACTTTACTGGGCCTCTGTTTCCTCAAATGGGGGTTATAATAGTACCTACTGCATAGAGGCTCCCTGCTTCAGAATCGTCTGAAGCACTTGTCCAAAATCTAGATTACTAGTCCCCAGCTCCAACCTACTGAATTGACATCTCAGGAGTTGGGACCCTGAACCTGTACTTTTAACAGCTCACCCACGTGACACTTTTGTATGCTACTCTTCGAGAACCCATGCCTTATGTATGTGATGCCTCCCAGCTCACACAGCATTTTAACCTGCACGCACTCAGGGAAATGTCAACCATGACTCTGAGAGGGAAACAGGGGCCTCCCTTCCTTTTTACACCAGGAAACTGCTGTCCAAGGTCACACAGTGTCCCCAAGCCCCAACACCCAACACCCTCCCCATTTTCTGCCCTGTTGCGGAGCGTCCCTGCAGGAAAGGATGCTCGAATGCTGCCGTCACAGAACTTGGCCGACTTTGTCTCATTTCTTTGTGTTTGGTGGATGAATTTCCTTGCTCCTGCTTGGCAGATGGCCATCATCTCCCTTTATAAATG
The DNA here is from genome assembly GCA_007922815.1 of Macrotus californicus. Taxonomy (NCBI): domain Eukaryota; kingdom Metazoa; phylum Chordata; class Mammalia; order Chiroptera; family Phyllostomidae; genus Macrotus; species Macrotus californicus. The sequence continues at coordinate 21,288 of VMDR010004564.1, forward strand.
TTTTTATCTGCTGCTGCCTTTATCTTATCAGACCCACAGTGTGTCTTCGTCTCTCTGCTTCGTAAGATAATTACCACTTTGCTGTATGTCATAAGTGCCGACTCAGCTGCTGCTCAACATAACAAATAGGGTTGTTTCCAGGGTGGAAAGAAATCTGGCAGTGCCCTGCTTAGCCAGAGCGAGAGTTCTGAGCTCCCAGCCTCTGCTCCCGCCGGGCCCTTTAACGGACTTGGCTGTACGCTGGAGAGATGCAGAGGACCCGTGTCCTCTGACATCTAGGCGGACAATTTTGAGTGCCCTGGTGAAATGAATAAAGAAGGTGAGCTGGGGGAAGGCAGAGTGGTGCTGTCTGGACAGGGTGGAGCAGTGTTTTGGTGACAGGCTGCCCGCACCTTATGAAAGGTAAAAGACCTGCCAGGATCTGGATGGGTTATGGTCGCCTGTCTGCAAACTGCCTGGCCCAGAAAGAAAGTAAATTGGCTTTTGTGGGAGGAGAAGCAATGCCCCCATCACTGCCTGCCCTGCCCCTCACCTTGGGGCACTTGGTTTTGCAGAAGACATCAGATTTGCCTGTTGGGAACCAAGTGAGTGGAGTCTTAGTGGCTGGTGTAGGAGGTTAAGGATGCAAAGGAGCTTGTTCCACAACTTGTGACACACCGAACCTTCACTGTGGGACAATGAGGTATGGCAGGATGGGGGTACAGCGGGGACATGGGGGTGCAAAGTCAACAGACTTCAACACCTCCCATTAGCTTATTACCAAATGTGTTGCTGTTTCTATACCTTTTACTAAAACTTGCTGTGGTACATAGTGGCCCGCATATTGGTGTCCACTTGCAGGCCTAGCTGCCCTCCAGAGTGGGAGGGCCCTAGTGTGTGCTGGTTAAACCAGCAGAGTTAAACCAGGGCTTTATATTCTGGGCATCTCAGATACGACTTTCCCCGAAGGACGATGGATTCCTGTAATGATTCCACCAGAGGCCAGGGTTTGTTCACCTCAGCATTATTGACCATTTGGGCTGGGTATTTTTTCCTGGTGGGGTAATTCTTCATGTTCATCCACAGCTTCCAGTGTGACTACCAAAAATGTCTTCAGATGCTGTCAAGTGTTTCCTGGAGGTTAAAATCACCCCACCTGAAAACCTCTGTCATAGATGAGCAAGAGTAACTCACTTTTAGATGCTCTGGGACTTGCACTGGTTATGAAAACACACTTTCCATGAGGTTCTGGGCCAAAGTGCTACCCAGAGCTTGCCAGTGTAGGACAGCCCCTCCCTCATACTTTGAGGCTACAGTCCCCTAGGATGGTCCCTATCCCCTAGAACCTTGACCTCTGCCTTCTCCCAGGCTTTAGAGCCCCCTCCCAGGAAGCCCTGGTCCGGTGCTTGCCTCTGGCTTCATTCTCAGTGCCGTCCATTGTGCCACCAGACATCCTGCCTCTGGGTTAGAACTGGTCCCTTCCTGGATGATGCCTGGGTTCTCTGCCTGAGTCACCACCCAGCCACAAGCAGCCCTGTGGAACTCCTCCAGAGTGTGCTTCAGTGGGGATGGGGGGGTTGGGGGGGGGCGAAGCAGCCAGGACCAGTGCCCAGGACTCTGTCACCACTGAGCACTGGGCATTCTTGGCCTGATATGTGCAGCCACTCTGTGGTCCCAAACCTGTCCTGCCATTAAATCACTGGAGATGCTTGCTAAAATCCAGATTCGGGGTCATGCCCCGGCATGGCCTGGGGACTGGAAATCTGCTTTTACACAGGCTTCCCGGGTGACAGGGCACAGCCGAGTCAAGAGAGACCCAAAGCTGAGCATGCTTCCAAACAGCCCAGCCTCCCATTCCTTGACCCTGAACTTGCTGACCTAGTTTCTAATCCTTTGTTTCACTTTTCTTGCCTTTCCGTTCATTTTTGAGTAGAGAAATCTAAAGTGGGAAAGTCAGGGAGAAATCTGAAATCAAAAAGCAGACTGTGGGTGATGGGGGAGGGTCTGGGTTTATAAGTCAGCACTGCTGCTTGCTGTCCCGCTTTCCCGTGGGTGGACTCCTTCCTCTATGGGGCCTTCCTTTCTTGATTGGTTAAAGGTGGTTAGAACAAAGTGAGCTTCGAGCTCTTTTTAAGGCGGTAGAATTCTACCCTGCCTTCAAGTGGAAACTTACTCAGAAGTCCACTATAACAAGTTGTGAAAGTTCTGAAGAGGGGACAGCTTTCCAAATCCCACACTCTGAATTTCTCTGCAGCTCCTCCTGTCCCCAAGGCTTTGCTGGAGGAATCCAGGGCTCCGCAAACAGAGCGTGGAGGGCCCAGTCCCTGCCTTGTCCTTTGTAACTGACATACCCAGTGCCTGGCCTGTGGGCGTGAGCAACCACAAGTTCATTTTTCTTTCCCACCTTAGAGTAAATTAAGGAAATAGTTTCCCCACTCCTGGGGAAACACTCCAGCAGGCCTATAATTTCCAACTCACTCTCAGTTAACATGGGTACGTTATTCACAAAACACAGTCTCAAGTCAGTTGTGTCCAAGAGATTAACCAAAAATCTGAACTTAATTTTATGCCCGCCTTTGCCTCTTCTGCACCTCCTCCCATTCCAGCTGGAGGCAATCGGTGACCCTGCCAGGATCAGCAAGGAGAGAGAAGGGAGTGGTAAAGGTGGTGCAGGCCTCGGCCAGCGCTGGCCTCATGTTCTCTGGGTCAGCACATACTGATCACTGCTCTTCCAGGCAGGCACTTTCCAGGGCTTAACCAAGATTCTTGGTGCTAGAGCTCTCTGGCAGATCCCTGGACCTGGTGGTACCTGTCCATTCCTGGTGGCTGGTGGCGATGCTTCCTCTCGGAGCAGCGAGCCCACATTCTGCATCTTGCTGCTGAGTTTGCTCTGTCCTTCCCATTGGTCCTGTTGATCAGGGCCCTGGAGACTCTACTATCCATGGCCCGCCCCCCCCCCCCCCCCCACACTCTGGAAGTGAATGAGCCCCCTGCTGCCATCCTGACTCTCAGCTGCAGCTTTCTGAGGCACAAGTTAGGGGCAGTCAGCAATAGCTCAGCTGCAGGGAGCACAGGCACAGCTCTTGGAGGGGGCCATGGTGGCCCATTATTCATGAGATTTGAGTACAGGAGGATGTGGGCACACATGGCACAGCTGCATCTGTCAAGGAAATGTTCTGACAATTCTCTTTGCTTCACACCCTGTCTGCTCTTTATCCTTGATCTGGCTGTGGGGCCCAGGTGTCCATCAGTCAGGGTTTAGTCAGGGAGGCAGAACCCTTGTGGGCTTTATGGAATAACGAATATATTCCCGCAATGAGACCATACAGAATTGTGGGAGGCACTGGGGAAGTAAAGGCTTGAAAAGAGGAGCTGAGGGTCAGAGAAAGGTCATGTGCAGCCCTGGCACAGGTGAATACTCAGAGCTCTCAGAGACAATGGAAGCCAGGCCAGTCCGGCTGCTGGAGTAGGTCTGCAAAGGGACGGGCACAGAAGTGTGTGGAAGGTTGTATTCCCATCGTGGCTGCTGCCTTGGAGTTCACAGAAAGTATCTGCTGTGGGCTAGGGGTCGCTGCCAGCCGGCGGGGTGAGTAGCTGGGAAGAAAAGCTAGATTTGCTGCCGAAAGAAGCAAAAAACAAATTGGACGCATTGGCACTTCTGCATTTGTCTCTAACCTCCCTTAACCACTGCAGGGTAAGAGCAACTGCTTCACTTCTAATCCCACCCAAATTTGCATTTGATCGACTTCTGTAAAGGTGAGTCTAGGAAATGCAGTGCCCAGTGTAAACAAGTTGACAACAGAACAATCCAACACAAGTCGTTATGGGGCTCTGTCTCTCTCTTTCATCTACATTTTGCTTTTTACTCACATCTGTTATATCTTGGTGACTCGTAGAAACTTCCAATTTTAACATCCTATTATCCATTCCGTGATTCCTCCCTTCCATTTGGCACATTTAAGTGTGTACCTCAAGGAAGTAAAAAGCACAAGCCAATGATGCACTATTTGCAACTTGCTCTTGAGGGAACCAGCAAACAGCTGGTTCGCTGGCCTTGGGCTCCTTTTGAAAATGCAGTCAATGGCGGAAGAAGGTCGTATGGGAAAGGAGCATATTTGTGACACCCTCGAGCTGGTGACTGGAATTTTAGTCATCAGTTTCAGATGCCAGAAAAGAAAACTCACTGAAATCACTCACTCACAAGGGTTGTTGTTTATATTTTCCAAGTTACAAAGTTTAAGATCGAATTTAAAGTTATTAGTGTGCACCAGTAGCCCCACATGGAAATGGGTAGCAGCTGTTAGGGATGTTACAGTCAATTAATTGTTGTGTTCTGCTTTCCTCTAGTTTGGTGGAAAGCAGTGGAGGGAGGAAATGCTGGAAATTGCTTTTAAAGATGAGCAGGCTGGAGCACAAACTGACCTCCCTCTATCCTTTGCGGGGAGTTTCTGCAGGTGCTACCACCAAGCCATTGATGTGGCATTTCACCCTAACCACTATTCATTGGACAGTCTATCAAATTTTGACGCAGGGAGAGAGGGCTGTGGAAGATGGCGTGAATAGCTTCTTTGGAGAGATGTGAGAAGAGAGGACACAGAAGGAAGCGAGAGGAAAAGAAGATGCTCAGAATCCATAGGGCGTAGAGCGCACAGTGTGGTGTGGGCAGGTATAGAGAAAATGACTTATCCTCTGCTTGGGAACAGAAATGTACTTCTCTTGGCACTGGATCCTTAAGAATGCTCACACACCCAAATATGTCCTCTATGCCTGTAGAATCTGTGTCTTCCACACTTCCTTCTTCCAGCTAAGGAAGACAATATTGTGTAATAAAAATAACAACAATGTCAGCAATAACAGCTGATTCATACTGAGCACCTATTATGTGCTGGGACTATTGTAAGCACATTCCATGTATGAGCTCATTGGTTTCTCATAACAACCCTGTAAACTGGGCACCATAATTGCCCCATCATCATAATGCAGAAATGAAGGCTCAGAGAGGTTGGGAAACATGTCCAGGTGGTAGCAAAGGTGAGTCAGCTCATGTAGGGATTAAAAGCATTAACTTTGAATTCAGACCATAAAACGCTAGCTATGTGGCTTTGGACAAGTTGATTAACATAATGAGTTTTAAATGTTCATCTCTAAAATGGGAATAAATAACAGTTCCTATATCTCAGAGTAGTGGTGAGGACTAAACATTGTGGCATTTTTATGCCTGGCAGACAATAAGAGCTCTGTAAATGACCCACTATTATTATTACTTCCGAGGATTTCTTAAGTCTTTTCCACCCTCACTGCCCTCAACCCTTTCCCCCTCATGTACCCATATCATTGTGTGTGTGCGCGCTCGCGTGCGTGTACATGCATGTGTGCATGTGTGTGCACTCCTCATCGGTGGGGGAAGAAGGGGTGGGGAAACAGGGCAGCACTCAAAGCTCAGCCTGGCGCTGGGCACTGCACAAATGGCAGTAGCATCCCTGGGGCGTCATCTGCCTGCCACTCTTTGTTTGTTGATTTATTTTGATTTGACACACCAGGGCAGATGGCTAGGGGGGCAGAAGGTTGGTAAGAGTCAATATTTGGTGACATGTGAATAATGAGTGCACTTGTGGAATTAATCAGCCTTATCATTTTTGGCTAGTTGCCATGGCTATGGAAAGTCATGAGTCTTGTGGAAATCAGAGTAAAGGGATTGCAGCATATTACTCTCTGTTTTTCTCAATCCAGTGCTTCTCAAGGCATCCCTGTCTTTTCAGTCAAGGCCATGGTCTCAGGTTCAGAAGATAGTGAGTGGCTCATCTATGCCCGTGGACAATGGGATGGACTTTCTGTCTCTGCCAGGGATCATGTGCATTTTTAGGGCAATGGTTCAAGGACCAGCAAACAGGTTTGGGAAACAACAGACTTATCAACATTTTGTTTTGCCATGTAAGTGCATTAAAAAAAACCACACTCTACCAATGCATATTTATAAAAGGACATTTTAATACCTAAAAGTAGAAAGAACATAATTTAAGAATAGAGAATAGTTCTGTAAATAGAAGAAATTTAGTTTAATTTAAAAAACAAAAAACTCCTGGCTGGTGTGGCTCAGTGCATTGAGTGCCAGCCCACGAACCAAAAGATTGCCAGTTTGATTCCCAGTTAGGGCACATGCCTGGGTTGTGGGCCAGGTCCCCATGTGGGGGCGTGTGAGAGGCAACTGATTGATATGGCTCTCACACATCTGTGTTTCTCTCCCTTTCTCCCTTCCTTCCCCTCTCTCTAAAAATAAATGAATAAAATTTAAAAAAATTAAAAAAACTCTGCATCTCTCTTTTTTTTCTCGTTTCATCAATGATTAGTGATATCCTCCTTACAGACTGACCACATAAATCACTTTATGTAGATGGAGGCAAGAGGACAGAACACTTGAAATAGACCTTCATTTAGAATTCCAGTGAGTGTGGTTGCTGGAGACAAGGGGCAGAGCAGTTAGCTACTCATGCCTCAGTATTCCCAATTATAAAATGGGTATACCAATTCCCACTTTGCTTACTTCATGGGGTGACTAAGGATTAACTAGATAATGTGTTTAGAAGCAAATGGTAATCTCATCCTATCTGAGAGGTCCTCACAGGACAGGGCAACAACTGTGTGTCTCTCTTTGGCATCCTAGTGTCTGTTGCATAAAAAATGCTCAGCATAAGTCTACTGAACGAATCATACAAGCCAAAGGAGAGACTGCAGCAGCAGGGAGTCTAAGCCAGACAGAAGGGGAGGGCACTCCCAGACCCAGGCCTTAGCTACATTCCCTTCCCCTGCCCAGTTGGCTGCTGCATATTCAACACTCAACAGTCTTGAATCTCTAGCAAACTCCATCTGTTATCTCTGGAATCCAGTTAATTTTCTTTTCCTTGGGAAAGACCTTTCAAGTAATGACTGTTATTAGTATTTGTGGCACATCAGGTTAGGGTATTGACTTTGGAGCCTCCTGTGCCTGTGAGCTGCATGTTCTTTGTCAAGTGACTTAAAAGATTCCTCATTTGTAAAGGGGATAATACCAGACACCTCCTCATGAAGTTTTATCAATCAAGATTAGATTAGTAAGTACATGCCAAGTACTTAGCATCATGCCTGGCACATTGTGAGCACTCAGTAGACCTTAGTCTGCTATTATTGATGCTCAGAGGCTGCAGTGAGACCCCTTCACTTCGAAGAATGGGAACATAACTTATCCTTGGAGGGTGCAACTAGGTCCCAACAGCTCTGGGAAAAATCTTAGAGAAACAGCTTGGCTTCCAAGTCTCTGACATTTGACCAATTTGACTGAATATTATAATGCTTTTAAAGACAGATGATGTTCATCAATCACTAGGGCATAGTCACCATGAAAACTAAGAAGGAGGCGAGGACCTGAGACAAAGGCAGGCAATGTCTGTGCGAGCTCTGTCTTGGTTGGCCGTGGTGCTGGAGCGTTAGCCATCATCTTGTAAGGCTTCTCAACCTACTCCTAAGTCAGACCCTGTCGTGGAGGTGGCTGCCCCATGCAGTCCTAACAGGTGACACCTTCCACCTGCCTGAGTCCGCTCTGTCCTGATTCAGGACCACAAGATACCTTTCCACAGCTGGTGAGCTCCACCTGCAAGAGGAGAATGGCTTTGTGCACCAGTCATGTGACCATGTTCAGCTGCTCCCTTGGTGTCTTCTTTCAGACCTCGGTCCGTCCGTGGACTGTGGCAAGTCATTAAGTGAGTAACTGCTGTTTTGGGAAACCACTTGGAAGACAGCTGTCAGCCCTTTTCTTACTTTAAGCTTCTGTGGGCAGAAGTCTCCTTCTGCCAGCTGACACACAGACAGAAGCAGGCCCATTGAGCGCCCTGAACAGGAACAGACCCACCTGGATTGAAATCCCTGGGTAGGTCTTCCTGCTAACAACTCACTTGGCTGTGGAGCGGGGCACATGCCAGGAAAAGTGGTTTTGACGAGTTGATTTCAGAGGCAGAACAGCCCATATCTAGCCTCTGTCCTGGAACAATAGTGACTAAGGCAATGGCTTTGACCTCTGCTGTGTTACCAAATAAAACACTACCTTGGTGACAGAAATGTGAGCTGGATTACCTTGGAGTGGCTTTCCGAACGGTCTGGATCTTGCCTCCTGAACTAGGTCTTAGCAGCTAAGAAGGAGCCAGAGAGGAGTCAGAGGCTCTTTGTCCTCCTCATACACCCTGGGCCCCTCCAGCTCCACACTGCCCGAGTGCTGCTGTCACAGTGTCCTGCAGTGGCACAAGATGCCCTTCTTCCCTGTCTCTGGCAGATGCCCATCCTCCAACACTCACCCAAACAGCAGAGCTTAAAGGCACCAAGTGGTTCTCAACTCTTTCACCACCCAAACCTCTTTTATTAGTTCATTTCCTGGGCCCTATGTTTTGAAAGATTTTTCAAATGAACAGTATTTACCAAGTGATAATAAGATAATTAAACAAAGACTTACATAATGGCCATACTGAACTTTCAAAGGGCAAATAACCAGGCTGAGTTCATCTAACGTCAGCCCAAAGCAAGTAAACTTGATGTTTTTAGCCATCTGGGTTCGCCTGATCTCAGGGAACTGCAGCTTTAGGTGGACTCTCTGGCACAGAGTAGCCAGAGGAAGCCCTGTGGCTATTTTCTAAGTTCCCTGGAGGTCTGAGCAGCCTCTACTGGGAACCATCAAACTAACCCCCAAACTCACTTTTCAAAATAATTCACTTATTTGTTACTTTTGGGACAAATGACATTTTTTTCATATCTACCAATGTACAGGGCACTGTGTGTGGCCCTCTCCCAGATGTGATCTCACTGAGAATTCCCATCACTTCTATGAGCTAGGTGGTGCTGTCATACCAACCCCGTTTTACAGATGAGGAAACTGAAGTCGGGGGAAGCAGCTTTCTCAAGGCCATATAACTAGTAAGTGGCACGATTAGGACCCTTAGTTAGGGTTTTCTCGTTTTGTTTTAATATCCATATCGAGATATAATTCAGCACAACTCACCTACTCAGCGTGCACAACCTGGTGGACTTCAGCATGTCTGCATCTGTGCAGCCCTCGCCACACTCCATTTTAAAGCATCTCCATCACCTCACAAAGAAACGCTGTACCTATTAGCAGTCACCCCAAATTTTCCTCCCAGTCCTGGGCAACCAGTAATCTACTTTCTATCTTTATGAATGGACTTGACTATTCTGGGCACTTTGTATCGATTGACCCAGGTTTTTAGCTTCTAAAATCCACATACATCAAACTCTAGCCCAGGAATCAAGGCATATTACAAATCCTTTTCAAAATCTTATCGACTGTTTCTATATAACTCTGAAAGTACACAGAGTGCACACAAGCTACATTCTTCATGTTTGGAGCACACAAAAATGCAGATATTCCATATTGGGGTGAAAAATGGCGTGTGATTACTTAGCTGCCATATACTTGAATTTGAACGGCTGCTCTTCCCGTTCTCTTACACCACATTGCCCGGCAATTGCCCAGCCCTTTTCTAGAGGAGATCTCTCTGTCCTTGCCCTCCGTAAGCCTTCTCATTTGGTTTTGAGCTGGGTCACCACAGCTGTCTGCAGGGTACCTGCTGTATCTCCCTCTCTGGGTTTGGAGAGTCCCAGCCCAGGTGTTGTGCTGTCCCCTTCCTGCCTGAGAGACCCCTCTGTTCTGTGCTCGTGGGCTCTCCAGCTCTCCTGTCCCTGACCTTCCCCTCCCCCTGCAGGTTGCTGTCGGCTGCACCATCTATCTTCCTGCCACACAGACCGTGCGGATGCTTAGCACCCATGTTTTCCATGTAGAATTTCCCTCTTGTCTGCTGCTTTGTCTCTTGGGTTCAGGTTTTCTTTTCCCTGGTGATTAATTGTTCCTGCTGGATTCATCATTTAGTATCTCTGGGGTCTGTTCTGAAAGTGTTTGCCCAGTGCCTTGGATATCAGTGAACATTGCTCACATTCTGCAGTCTAGACAGGTCATAGCAGACACGGATAGGTCTCCTCGAACCTGGTATTCCACAAGGAGTCACCGCCTCTTTGATCATTTATTCACTGATTGACTGATTGATTGATTCATTCTTTTTTTTCCCATTGACATGTCCAGAGCATCCTCAGCTTACCACGTGCTGTTGGTGTGTAGGGCATAGCCTCACTTCCTATACAGTTCTCCGTCCACCAGCCCTGCTCCTCTTTCGAGAAACACATGCATAGGGTATCAGACATGGGTCTGGGCTGGGGCTCACAAAGCTTTAGATAATCATGGGTCTTCTCTCTGGAGTATCAGGTTTACTGGATATGTCAGTAGGGCATTTTTGTATTAAATAAAGGAAGAATTTAAAATGAGTGTGGTTTTTAAAGATTTCATGAGATTTCAAAGGTTTTATGAGATTTCAAAGACATTTTGGGGGCTTGAGGGGGGCTTTGGTTCCACCCCCTGCCCCACTGCAACACATACACATCAGACTCACACCGGGACCAGTGTCGGGTAGATGCTGACGACCTCTTTGCCAGGCACGAGAGCCTCTGGGGCCAGGGGGATGAAGGCACCCCTTGATTTGCTTCTCTTATTATTCAATATGGAAAAACAGTAGGCAAGTGCACAGTGTAGTGTTTTCAACAGGGTCTTTTCCACCAGGTCTCCCTGATAGGCAGCCAGCAGCCATTTCTCACCGAGGGCCAGGATACCCAATGAACCCGCCTGCCCCTAACTTCCACCGGAAGCCAGAGAGGTGAGTGCTGTTCAAGGTGCCTGGAATATAAGAGCTGTCTTGTCCCACAGTACCAGGCTGTCTTTCCCAGAAGGGAGAGAAGAAAGATGTTAATTCCAGAGGGAGCAGGTACGCCATCGGTGCCCTGTGATGACCTGCTGGTAATGTGCCTGGCACTGTTTATTGATCAATCAGTGTCCAGGCTCAATTAGTGTTGAAATGTTCTGGAAAATTATGTCTAATGCCAAGTAGTTTTTATTTTTAACCGTTCACCCTATTACATGACGTTAGAAGCCTGCCTACTTCTCATGAATGTTTCTAGGCCCCCCGTTCCGATGATCGTGTCTGATTCCAGACATGAATGGGGACGGCGCACCTTTTCTACTACTGCTGATGGACCAACCATGGTCCAGAACACAGACTCAACTGTGAAGTTTGGGTCATTCCCTAAGCTCTCTATGCTAATTTCTTCACCTGTAAAATGTGGCCACTAACAGTTCACACTTCACAGGGTTGTTACAAAAAGGGTCAAAATATGTAAGGCACTGAGCAACATACCTGGCACGTGGGAAAGTTTCAGTAAATATCCCCTATTATGGTAGTACAGTAAATACGTATTGAATATATACATGGTTAAAAACTCTTCATCACAAAGGAATACCTTTGTTATGGTGGCTCCAAGTGCCCCAGTTTAAGAGCCAGTGCCATAATGCAAGAATGAGTCCATTAGTAGGATTCTGTTCTCTCTTTTACCATCAATGTGGTTTTAGCAAAGGCTTGGGAGTCCTCAGTGATTTCTCATTCTCCTTTAGGATTTTCAAGGTTCATTTCTGTTCTTTTCTTTTGGTATTCTGTTTACTTTCTGCTTCTCAAAATGCTTGTATATCTCTGTGTGTCTGTGTGCGTGCGTGAGTGTGTACGTACTACTTCAATACAATATTTGTTTAATTTCTTGTATTTGTGGAAGACTTACAGATTATCAGTACTGCAGCGGGCTGACCTCCCTGGATCTCACCGGGACATGACCGCAAGGTTTCATCAGCTCTAATCTACTTTGTGACATGAGGGCTCTGGGATCTCCTGTATCTAACAAGATTTTCTCTCTAACTCTAGAAAGTACCTTAAACTTGCCATATATGTCTTTCCTTTAGTGATTAAAAGGCACACCATCACTTCTCTTTTGAATCTGAGACCTACTTGGAGAGAGGATTAGTTCACACGATTTGGCTCAGTGTACCTTAGGAGAAAGAAAAAAGGCCTTTCCTTAGAACAGTGAAGTTCCCCTTTCTCCTAACTAAAAAACTCTGTGCATTGCTGGGCTCCTATTTTACTCCTTTGTCATCTGGGCCTGTCTTTCTTAATAGGAGCTTCTGTCTTTGTTTCCAGCTACTCTCTCTCACTCCTGAGAGGTTAGGGGGTTTAAAATCAAACTCCTTCCTTTGTGTTCACACGTCATTATATCTGGATTTGAATCTCTCTCTCATAAAAGGGTTCATAAGAGAAGCTAGATCAAGACTGATTAGTTCAATGACTTTGAACCCCATTGCTCTCCATTTGAGCTCTCCTTTAGTTTGAATCTGATACAGATCATTGACTCCTTAGGTTTCAGATGTAGAGTTTCAAATTTCTTTTTAAAGTGAATGGAACCCAAAGTGACTTTTCAGGGAATTATTTTCCTTAATGATAGAATAGATGACATCACTTCCTTTGTGATTATTTTTATATGCCTCTGCCAATTCAGCCTTACAATCAGGATGCAAATCATAGAATGCTGGAGACAGAAGGAGATCAAAGATCATCTAGACTCAGCTCGACCTCTCACTCTACAGATAAGGAAATGATGAGGAGTGAGGTTATTTGGTCGGAGTCACAAGGTTACAACCGTTTATACTTTCTACACTTGTTTGATTAAAACCAGACTTCTGAGTCGTTTGTGCTGTAAACGAGGGGGAAGAGCAGGGAAGAAGAGGAAGTTCGAGATATCAAAGTTAATGACCGAAGGTGAACTGGGTCACTGTGCACACAACATTGAGAGGGTGAACTGGGGTTTACCAGATAGTTAAAACCAGAGATGGGGTGCACACAGGAGACACAGGTGAGAAGGCAAAGGACGGGAGTTCATGAAGAGGGGGTCAAGCACCAAGAAGCAGAATTGCGAGAAGAACTTGGGGATCCACGAATCTGTGTTCTGGATCCCAGAAACTGCTCTTATAAGCTTGCCTCTTTTCAAAATTTATGTTTTTTTTCAAAAATATAAGTAATTATGTATGCAGTTAAGAAATCAAATAGTGCTAACCCCCCCCCCAAAAAAAACCCCCAAAAGCAGTAATTCCTGGCACAGCCCTATACCAGCTGCCAAAGGGAATGGCTTTATATTTTTAGCTGATTTTTCTGATGATGACCTTCACCTGCTTAAATAATATGCATATATTGCAAATTTTAAATTTATAAATGTTATAAATAGAAAATTATCATAAGTTTAATTATACTGACACTGAAGTGTTTACATCATTATGAAAAGGTAAATATTTCTTACCATGGATGGTTCTATGGTAAGAACCTATTAAAATACTGTGATTACATATTTTTCCTTACATAGCCTTTGTCATTACTTGAATTAACAACTGCCTAATTACATCTTTTTCTCCAGAGGCTCCATCATCTCATCGATCATCTCCTGCTTTCTATTGGGTCCACTCTTTTCCCAGATGCCCCTTCTTCACTTCCTGCTCCATTGTGCGCTGGTGGCTCTCTAGACCCGCCACAGTTAATGGCATGGGACCTTCTCTTGACAGCTTTTCTGGGCTGGATTTATTGTTTTGGACATGCCATATCTCCTCCTTGCTTGGTCTACTTTTTTGTCTTGCTGATGTCTCTTCAGTCACTTTCTAATAAAGGAAAGTTCGTTTTCTGAATTTAACATGCCTGATCCATAGATGCAGAGGACAAGCTGATGGTTGTCAGGGGAGGGCGTGGAGCATGAGAATAAACTACAGTGTGAGATGAAGCAGAGCAGTACTTAGAAGTTTATAGCTACAATGCCAACCTAAGTAAAAATAAAAGATAATCAAACTTAATAGAGCATAAAAATGACCACATATGATAAAGTTGAGTCTCCCTGAATAGCGTAAGGTTTTAACATTCGAAAGTTAAATTTGTTTTGACATTACCAATTGAATGGAGGGAAATCACGCAATGATCTTAATGGATGCCAAAAATGTTATCCAATTATTATAAACATGTAACTGTAACCTGGGAGTAAAAAGAAATTATTTAACTTAATAAAGGATATTCATAAAAACAAACCAACAAAAGAAAGGGAATAGAGAAAGCATAATTTATAATGATGAAACATTAAAAGCTTTCACTTTGAGATAAAGAAAAAAGAACACAGAGAGCTAGAGTTGTCGAAGTACAGCAAGATCTGGGCCTCTGCTTTTCACCCAGTTTCCTAGGTGATTCTTTTTCATACTCCCTCCACCCCTCAAAAAAAGGGGGGTTGGGAGCAGAACAACCGGCTCTGACCAGGAAGCCCACAAGCCAAAGTCCAGTTTTGCCTGTTTGGTTTGGCAACTGTGCCTAGAGACAGGGAAGCTCACTTTATCAGCTTGGGCTTACATGTATCTAAATAAATTGGTGGCCTGAAAAGATTGAGGAAGGGCCTGGGAAGGGAGCAATAATAATGGCGGTTCAACAGACTCGCAGATAAAGAGAACTGACGGAAGCCAGAGGGGAGAGGTGTTCCGGGGCTGGGTGAAGCAGGTGATTGGCTTAAGTACTAATTGGTGGTTACAAAATAGGCTTGGGGAAGTACGGTAAAGCACAGGGAATGTGGTGAGGTGGTCGGTGACTTGGGCTGTGAAAGAATTCACAAAGAGAAGAAAATGTAGAGAGTAAAGTTTTTATTCTCTCTCCAAGAAAGGAGAGGGGCATGGTATGGAGAGATGCACTAGCATTGAAGGGTGGGCGCTTTGAGTTTTTATTGGGTTATAATTGGATTTATAATTGGTGGGGGTTGCTGTTGTGAGTCCCCTGGGCTGCTTGGGGGTGTCGTAACAGGAGGCTGCAGTTTGTTCCAATGTTATCTTCTGCCTGTGGCTGTAGGGAGCGGTTAGCTCTGTTCTTGCTTTCCAGTAATCTCCAGTCCTGGGGACAAACGCTCAGAAGAGGAAAATGGCAGTCGTGTTTAGCAAGGTCACAGGCCTGCTCGGCCAATGGCGTCACTCTAGTGAATGGCGCCACTCTAGTGAATGGCGCCAACTGGATCCTTTCAGGAGGCACTTGAACTATCAGAGGGAACACCGTGTAACCTATATAAATGTCTATCTGCTGTGCTGTAACCTGAAACTAATGCAAAGTGGTTATAATTTTTTAGCTCTGGCTGGTGTGGCTCCGAGGATTGAGTGCTGGCCTGTGGACTGACAGGTCGCTGATTCGATTCCTGATCAGGGCACAAGCCTGGGTTGCAGGCTGCGTCTCCAGTTGGGGGTGTGTGAGAGGCAACCAATCGATGTATTTCTCACACATCGATGTTTCTCTCCCTCTTTTTCTCCCTCCCTTCCCCTCTCTCTAAAAATAAATCAATAAATCTTAAAAAAAATTTTTTTTAAATAGCTGTTTAAAAATAAAACAAAACAACATCTGAAAACCTCTTCATTTCTGTTTTCGTTCTTGATTGACAGTTTGACTGGATACAAAATGCTAGGTTGAAAACTTGCATCGGTTGATATTTTGAAGTCATTGCTCCGTTGTAATCTGGCTGTTGGAAAGACTGATCCCATGCTGATTCTCATTCTGTTGTGCTTTGCTGCCCTGGAAGCTTTTAGAACCAGCTTCTCATTCCTGATATTCCAGTCTCACCTTTCGGGAGGGTTTTTTTTTCACTTGTTTGCTGATCATCCAGGGGGCTTTTGACAGTTCAGTGTGCTGACACCAGGGTCAGGTGGTCCGCACTCAAAGCCCAGCTCCCTCCCTCAGCTATGGCGCTGACCAAGCTGCTAACTCTCCCTCTCTCTGCTAGTATCTTTGCCTGTAAAATCATGAGAAATCCCGTGACACTGCTGTGAGGATTAAAATGAATAACTACATGTAACTAGTACTCAGAACAGTGTCTGGCACAGGGTGGCATCTCGGTACAAGTTTTTGCTGTGCTGCACAGTCATCCTGAGCGTTCCCTTTGGGGGACTCAGCATCGTGAAGTGTGCTGTGCTTACTTAAGTGTGCGCCCCCCCCCCCCCACAGGTCTGGCTTCCATGCAGCTAGCCCTCCAGGAAGATCGCCTGGCACCAGCCCATATTCTTCAAGGGCCCAGAGGGGAAGTTGCAGTCACTGCTGAGTTCTGCCTCCATCACCACTTACTTGGCTGGCTGGCCCCTCAGTGGCCACTGTTCCAATCCTCCTGTCACTCATGGGCACGATTCAACAGGACTCTGTCTCGTATCTCATGCTACTTATCCTTTGCCTGCAGCCCCGGGGATCCCTGTTCCCATGTCAGCTGCATTTGTTAGAGTCCATGGCCAGCCAGGAGCAACCTCTCCTCTATTTATTCTACCTCATTTCCTGCCTTCCTCCCTCTTTACCCTCATTCCTGCCTTCCTGGGATTTTACCCAATAAATGGTTAGCAAAAGAATATGTGCCTTTAGCTCAGTTTCACAGACACAAAAGACACATTGAGTTCAAGGCATTGGGCTCTGAAGCTGAACTCTGGGTTTGAATCCTGGTTCTGGCCCTGCTGGCCCCGGGGCATTGGGCAAGTTACCTAACCTCTCTGTGCTTCAGTTTGCTTACGGTAAAATAAAATAGGGGTAATCATAGTTGCTACCTCAGGGTTATTGGGAGGATTATATGAATGAACACTTACAAAACACACAGCAAACACCCAATAAATGCTAGCCGGTATTATTCAGTTCTATACAGTTTTCAAGGTCGTTTTTTGATAGTTTCCTTCTCTGTTTTCTCAATTTTCTGAAAAGTCTGTTATATGAATATTGGCCCTTCTGAACTGGTTCTCTATGGCTTTTATGTCTCTTGTGTTTGGTCTTTTTGTTTTACTTTATGAGAGGTGCCCTCTTCTTCCTATTCTAAGGCCTCAAGAGAGTTTTTATTTTGGTGTTACTTAAAATTTTCAAGATTGTCTTTGTTTTGCAGTTGTTTCATTTCAATCACATTCTGTTCTTTTCTGGGGGGAGGGGGAATATGTGATATCTTCTTAACTATTTGAGGATATTAATTAGAAGGTAAAGTGTTAACCTACATTTGACATGATTACTTATTCACCTAGTTTCTTTCTTTTTCTGCATATTTTGTTCTCTTTCAGGGGAGAGAGAGGGACTTTAGGGGGAAAAGTGGGAAATCCTCCCCTGATTGAAGATGCTTGGTTGTCTGTAGTTAAAATTATGGCATCTGTTAACGAATTGGAAGTTCTCTGAGTTTGTGACTGGGGCAGGGGGAGGGTGACCTGAGGGTATCCTTGCTCCAGGCCATTCCCTTTCTCTGGGGAGGAGACTTCCTCTCCCCTGCCTGGGGCTGGGGTGTGGCCTTGTCTGTGTCCCAGGGAGAGGAAGGTGCCTGGGCTCCAGTCACTCCATTGGCAGACTTTCCGTCACCCCTACTCCTTCAGCCCAGATAACTCTCTGCTATCCTTTGGTGTGCCTGGGGTTTCCAAGGCTGATGCCTCTCCTTTTCAATTTCTGTGGAGAACAACCCTCTGATCTCCTGGCCCAGGGATACCCCACCGGCCACTGGTGAGGGGCTGGAGGCTGTTGGTTTCCATTCTTCAGTGACAAGTCCCATTTCCTTTTCTCTGGCATGCCTGGCCTCTCTGAACTTAAGCACCCAAAAGCCCTGTGAGCCTTCCACCGGAGAGCTGTTAACCCTCCTCCACCCACCTGCTCTCCACCTTCAAAAATCGGCTGCATCCTGTTTCCTGTGTTCCCTCCTGTTCTTCCACCCTCTTGGGTTTGTAATTCCCCCATCCTGAACCCCCACGCCCCTCTGCTTTCATTCAAATGGGTCTTTAATCAGAAGAATTTTTCCTGCCCTTTTCAAAAGACTGGCCTCCCACCAAATAAAAGGGAACATTAGATGCCCCATCACAGCCAATAAAATAGTTTTCAGGGCCTGATTGTTCAGTCCAGCAGAAATAAGACAAGCTGGAAGCTTTGAGGCTTTCCAGGGGGGTTTCTGGGAGGCTGCACTGGGGAATCCAGCCTTTCTTCTCCGCTTGTCCCTGGGATCTCACCGTGAGAGCCTCTCCGCCTGCCTGGGCATTGCCACCTTCCTGCTCCCGGCCTCAGTGACAGCAGCACTCCTTTCCCACCTCTCAGTCCTTTCCTTTTGTTCCCAGGGGTCAGTTACCAGATTCAGCAAATAAAAACACAGAACAGCCAGTTAAATTTGAACTGAGACGAAGAATGGAGAGGTCTTTGGGTGTGTCCTAGACAATATTTTTGGACATACTTATACCAACATGTTTTCATCGTTCATCTGATATTTTCAAATGTCACTGAGTATGTGGTGTTTTATCTGGCAACTCTATCCAGTTGGCCTTTCCTTTATTCTCCCCAGACCAAGGTAGGCCTCAGTCAGTAGTACAAAAGGGCTTTGTTTTCGCACCATTTCTTTCCTTAAAGGGACCTACAGCTATTTACATAATATATGGCCGCTCACACCCGTGAAATGTAAATTAGAGCCTGCTTATTCATTGTCAAGTTAGGAACTCAACCACATTTCTCAGCTGTCTTCAGTTCCCCAGCCTCAGGTCTGATAACAAATGTTTTCTAATGGTGTTTGTGCCGTTGTGTCGCCTTTGTTCACTGTCTGTCCCCACTCAGGGCCTCAGGGCAGGACAGCCCTATCATACGACTGGGACAATGTCTCCGAGGTCAGCCATCTCTGGTTTATTTGGAGGCTTGGAGGTAATTCTGACCAGATCTTGGTTTTTAAGAACATTACCACATCCCATTGGTTTCTTTATTAATACGTGCTGACAGGTGACAGGTGTATGGAACAGGACTTGGTACTGTTTGCCCAAGAACATGAACTTGACAAAGAATGCTTGTCTCCAAGAAAAACTCAGTTAGCATTGAATCAATTGCATGAAAGCATACAGAAAACAAATATAAAGAATATAAACTGCCCAAGAGAGCAATTCACAGAATAACATTAACATTTGCATCTAATCCCCATGGAGTTGTCCTTTTTGGGGTCATTTCCTTAAAGATATTTTTCTTTTCAAGTTATAAGCCTGTTTTTGTTATTTCACTCCTGACGCGCTGTCAGAAACTCTCCTGGCTACATTTCTGAGGAGATCCACGGGGGTCAGCTATTAACAGACTGGGCTAAATATATCCCTCCTGGGAGTCTCCACCCCAGAGTCTGCCTCCTCCATCAGCTGGGGCCGATTTCCTTCCGGCTTCCTTTTCACCTGCAGAGCGGCCTCCTCGGAGGCCTCAAGGGCCGGCCTTGGAGGTGGGCGAGATGAACTGAGAGACTTCATGGCCCAGTCTACTTGCCTGACATGGCTGGCCACCTGCTCTGGCGCCCCTTCCCCAGCACCCAGGTACATGGGCTGTACCTCTGCCTCCATGTGAAATACAAAGCACACTCCAACCTAGCCGCAAAGCCTCACACGAAAGGAGGGTTCGTAGATGGTGGGGCACTTTGCTTTATTCCCCCCTCATGACAAGAAATAAAGGTCTTGGAGCAGAGCATCTGAACGGGGAAGTTATATTTTTCTTTTCGTTTTCTTGGGACTCAGGGGTTCTTCCCAGGTGTGGGACTTTCAGTGCTAAAACCAGGATGGTCTTGAGCAAACCAGGGCAGTTGGTCCCCTCCTGCTGCCTTCCCCACCACCACCCTGCAAACTCTGTAGTGCTCTTTCTTCCACGAGCTGAGCGAAGGGGTGGGGAGGGAGGTCATAGCCCCACACTGAGCTTTGGAAGGTTTTTTGCCAAACAAACACAAACAGAGATTTTGGGAAATTTCACAGTGAAGCAACATAAAGAGTAGCCAATAATTTTCTTTGAAGGTATTTATGAGAAAAGGAATCTTAAGAGATTGACGAGAAAGACGTACTAATACTCTAAAGGGATATTTAAAATGCATATAGCTTGCTTGTGTTTCACTATCTTAGTAAATGTTTCTAATAAGTAAGAAATAGAAAAATTTGTGATTGTAAATGTGTAGAGTTTGAACCCAGAACCACAATCTAGTTTTGGCAAATGGTCTGCCTACCCTTTCAGACTTCGTGACCCATGGCCCTCTGCCTCCACCTGGTGGCAGTGTATGTAGTTAAGTCCTTACCATCTACCCAGCCCCGCCTTTTGTTTCATTTGTGTGCTGAGAGCCTCCCTTTTGGTAACTGAATTGCAGAGACCAAATTATAAAGACACCAATTTGTCTCCTATGATGCTATTGTCCTTATTTGAAATGCAAAGTCAAGTTGGAGCAAAGACTGTGTCTTTATATTTGTTTTCCACCTTATCCTGTGAAGGGCTCTGAGCCCATGAAGCTTTAGAAAATAATTGATTACCTTAATCTCTTAGAGAACATAAGAATGTTGTGAGCAGACACCGTGAAGTGCATAATTTGTGAAAATATCGTAGGTGCGTAGATCTCACTAGATTATAATAATCAAATAAAACTTGTAAGAAATGTATGAGTCAGACATGGTTCATCATAGCCATTATCACACCGAGTTCCGCAGTATTAGTTCACGTCAGGGGATTTAAGTGGGATTACTGTTGCACAGGTAAATCTTTTTTTTTTTTTTCTTTATATTTGTTCTTCTTGTTGTGTTAATTCTCTGTCCTCTGAAATAATCGCTAAAGTTCATGGGCTGTTTCATCGCCAACATGCATTGTGGGAGCAGAGGCTCAAATCTCACTTTTGCTTTTGGCTATTTTTTGGAGGAACTCCTTTCCCTTTCCCAGGGCTGGGTTTCCAGGCCTGCAAAACTGAGATAATCACATTTGTCATCGTGCTGGCGACACAGTCAGATGCTGTGTGTTTGAGTGCTCTGTTATCCAGATGTTAGCCCCAGGGACACTATTATCACTTGCAAATTGAAGACAAAAATTCCAGATCTTACTTCCCAGCCTCTGGCTGCCTTCTGCCCTCTATTTATATCACAGGACAGAGCTTCCCTGGAATACACCCAGGAATTCAAATTCCTTCTCAGCCCACTGCTCCTCGTTCCTGCCAGGATCTCTCCCTAGCCCCCTCACTCGCATCCCCACACTGGATGAAAGTTACCCAAAGAGAAGGGGCACCTGGCCTAGCCTGAGAGTGGGGTTCCCTGGGACGGGGAGGGTTGTGGTGAGCGTGGATGGGATCCAGAGCCTGTTCCCTGGGTGTGCTGCCGCAGAGGGCTTAGGTAGAGTGAAGGTAGATGGCGGAAGGCAGGAGTGGGGAGAAAAGAGGGTTGGCGTCTTCTCCTCATGGGGCACATCCAGCTTCCACGGGACCATGTGGCATGCATTTCCAGAAAAGCACTCTGACGCCACACTTCATAGTACTAACCTAATTTTATTTTTGTCTTCATCTTGATTCCTTCCTAAAATGGAAAAACACCTGCTTCCTGCATTTTGGCTGCTTTCGTAGGCATTCACATTCACTGTTGTTTCCCCAGCTCTGACTGCCTCCCCCAGCTCTCTCCTGTGCAAACCAACACCTCAGGATTTACCTCTTGGCTCCTAAAGTCACTCTCACCCTGGACGTGTAGTTTCTGCCGAGCATCCCCGCTGCTGGGAGGCTGCCTCTCAGGTCATGGAAGCTCTGTTACTGTGCTTCTTTCAGAAAAAGGAGAAAAAGAGGCTGCGGCCTTTGCATCTGCAGATACTACCCCCGCTGCTGAGGCCCTTGCTGCTGTCTGGGCAAGAAGAGCACGTGTTGGAGTCGAACCTTCCAGAACAAGGTGCCAGTCTGCCCCCTCTGCACCTGTTGCCTGCAACACCTCAGAAGCATGTTTGGAGATTGGTTCACTCATCCATGGAGCACACTGCAGCAGAACCACACGCTTTATTGAACACATCTGACACGGGAGAAGGGAGGCCTCACCGGGTGTGGGTCCAGACTCTCCAGGCCGCATCTGGGAACTACACTGGGGGAGCCAGCGCACCTGGGCCCTGTCTCCAGCGTGACTGGGAGAAGCATTTCTAAGACACAATTCGCCTTCACAAAATACTTCACAGGAACTCGATGCATTTTAAAAGCTTTCTGTGTTTGGAAACCCTAACTAGGGATACTGTCTAGTATCTCATGTAACACCTTTCTTATAAAACTCAAATGAAAATCTTTTGCATAAGATTGTTGCCAGGAAACATTTGTCTCTGTAGATAAAATTCTGGTGTGAAAATGAAAATTAAAATGACATAATCTATCACATTTTCCTCCAAGTCATGGGTGCCAGATGTCTTAAATTCATTGTCTTAGTTATTCTCATGTGCTCGAGTCAGGTGTCTGACACTTATTTTTCTTCAGCTATTTTTAAAAACGGATTATCTGTCTGTCTGCCCATTTGTCCATTTGTTCCTTTATTTCTTGGACTGAGATTTAATCTGTGAAAGGACATAGTCCTAGCAGAAGCTGGTATGCAGGTATAGACTAAATTTGACACTAACTCCTCAGACTGTGAGCAAAACAGTTGTTTTAAATTGCAATAATTTCTTTACAGTTGTATTAAGATATTTTTCAAAGTTTGCAGAATGGGACCAATTTTTGCCTTTTAAAAAAATCTTATTTTTTAGAGAGAGGAGAAGGGAGGGAGGAAGAGCGGGAGAGAAACATGTACATCAATCTCTTGCCTCTCACAGGCACCCGCCCAGGGGAATTGAACAGGTGGCCCTTCCCTTCCTGGGGTGACACCCGGCCAACTGAGCCACCTTGGTCAGGGCACTTCTACCTTTTTTGAGAGAAAAGCTGCATAGGTGAATGGGGTGGCACAGGGTGGAGGGCCAGCAGCTGCACCCCAAGAGACTGTTTCTGTAGCAAGACCTTGGCTGTCCTCCTGCTTGCCTTGGCTGTGGCCCACATTCCCAGGCTGGCTCTTTGGCTTTCTGGCCAGTTTGTGAGCTCCCTGATGCCTTGCCTGTAGACTCCCTTTCTTCTTATGTTAATCATATGGAGTTTCTTCTGCTTGCAACCAAGAGCTCTGACTCATCTATTCAGCAAATTAATTAGCTCAGTGATTCACTTACTCAATTAGCATTCCCTGAGCAAAACACCAGTGTGAAGTAGGTATTATCTCATTTTTATTTTATGGATGCAGAAATTGAAGCTCATGGAATTTTAGTTTTGAAAATTGATATTATACTCTAATGTTTGGTGTTTAAAGCGGTGTTTTCCATTTCTTCCTGATCTCCCTGTAGGCAGCCGAGTCAACATTTCATCTCAGATCCTGGAGGGTTTTGAAGCCTCATCACTGGGAAAGTGCCCAGGATCAAGACCTCGCAGTGACTTACCCGGTTGGAGTTATGTCCCTTGTCCAGGAAGATGCAGCTGTGATAGCCAGATGACCCCTCATCAGCATGAGCTCATAGGCCCCAGGATGGCGAGAGTTTAGGCGGGAATTTTTGAACAACACCTCTGGGGAGGGATTGAAATCAGAAGGTTGGCTCCCATAAATCATAGGTCATGTTTGTCATTTCAGCAAACTATTGTATCTACAATCCCCAAAGAGGAAGGGTCTGCAAATTCATTCCACTGAAATAAAGGTCTTCTTCCTCTGATGTTTAAGGATAGGCTAGCCCTTTTCTTCTCCTTCTAGTAAAAGAAAGAGAAAACAGTGTTAATTGTAAAACATAAAACCTCCACTTCCCAAAGCCCTGGCCCAGGAAATTGGAGGTTTGTGATTATTTGATGAAACTAACTATGTGGACAAATGGACAACCAATTTAAGGACATTCTACTGACTCTTAGGTCAACTAATCTATAAGAAGTAGGTAAGAGCAACTCACCTAGCTTTTCGAAGGCTTCTTGGTAAGTATTTAGTAAAGGAAGTCTCCAGGCTTCCTATTGTACTCCCGGAGCTTTGTAGAGTTGAGGTTAGAAAGGAGGAACCAGCAAATACCCTTCTGTGGGTAGCGCTTCTGGAGGAGAGATCATGGGGTCTTTTGGAATCACATGTACGGCTGGTGGGTACAGGGTAGGGGTGGCGTGTGGAAAAGGACGTGCTCTCCAGCTACAGGCTGCATTTTTAACACCTCACAAATGAACTGTGGAACACGGCAGAGGTTCTTTTTTTAGTAGTTTATTTTTCTTGTATTTTTTACATTGCTATTTATCCCCCTATGCCCTCTTCCACCTCTAAGCACTCCCCGCCCTCCCCCGTCACCACACTGTTGTCCGTGACCACAAGTTCTTTCTCTTTTCGCTCAGTCCCTCCACCCCTCAACCACTCCCTCCTAACCGACATGGCAGAAATTCTTAATCTGACAACCCCTCTTCACCTGTCATGCTGTTTCCAACTTATTCTTTAATGGGTTCTTTTCTAATTCTACATTCTTTTTGCACTACAATTATTGCCACTTATCATTGTCTCCATCTTGGAAGCAAGTAAGTGGGCTGGCTGCATGGATAAGTATGTCATTTTTCAGTCCACACTCTGGAAAAGGAGAAGGTAGAACTGGCCTCAGAGACTGTGATATGTAGAGACTCAAACACTGTAAGATCTCACTCTTAATCATTATGTGCTGGCTTCATTTCTTCCTCGTACACTCAGCAGGGGATGCGGCTACCAGCACTTCCAGGCTCTGATCCTCAAAGCTTTGCCACCAGAGAGAAAAAGACCTTTTTTCCTTAGTTCTAATTTTTACATTCTCTGGAAGAGACTTTAATTGGCTTGGGTCAGGTCATGTGTTCATCCCTGGG
Source organism: Macrotus californicus (assembly GCA_007922815.1). Taxonomy (NCBI): domain Eukaryota; kingdom Metazoa; phylum Chordata; class Mammalia; order Chiroptera; family Phyllostomidae; genus Macrotus; species Macrotus californicus. The sequence continues at coordinate 45,855 of VMDR010004564.1, forward strand.
TCAATCATGGTGGCCTATAAAAAGATAGCCACTCGGATTTGGCTCATATTATAGCATGGAAAGGGATGGAGGAAGGAAATTATCTCCCAAAGGAAGAGGACATTATTCCCAGAAGAAAGGAGAGCTGCTTGGCTAACACACAATAAAGTTTATTGAGCACCTGCTATGTGCAGGACAGCACACATACAAGCAGGAGCCTGAGCCAGAATTATTCTAAGAATATAAGCACTTTGAGAATTTTCAGAAATCTTGTGGATTTCCACAGAATGTGAAATGGGGCTTCAAGCCAATCTTATCCAGGTCACAGAGGGTTGAGAGCTCTTAGCAGATTTCTGTGTGCACTATGGTTTGTTTGTTTGTTTTTATTTTACAGAGACAGGAAGGGAGAGAGAGATCAATTTGTTGTGCCATTTATTTATGCATTCATTGGTTGATTCTTATGTGCCCTGACCAAGAATCGAACAAGCAGCCTTGGCATATCTGGACAATGCTCTGATCAACTGAGCTACATGGCCAGGGCCCACATTATGTTTTAAATAAAATGACACAAAAAAGTATTTATCTTTAGCTGGGGCACTCCTAACAGCTGGGGTTTGTTCCTCAGTCCTGAAGGGGAACCTGGGCTTACGTGCATCCTCTGCATGGGTAAGTCATTTCACCCCTGCAGCTCACTTGTTCTCCAGTCTATTCCTAACTTAAAAGTCTTCCATTACACTCTCAGGTGCAGCCTTCAGACAGCTGGAGCTGCAGTCCCCAGGACCACCTCCTGTCCTCAGCCATGGCTTGTGGTCTGGTCACCACCAACTTGGGGAGTGCCTCAGGGTGCGCGACGAGGTGGGCTCAAGGCCAAGAGCTTCGTGCTGAACCTGGGCAAAGATGGCAACAATGTTTGCCTGCACTTCAACCCTTGCTGCAGTATATGTGGAGACACCAACACCACTGGGTGGAGCAGCAAGGATGGCAGGCCCAGGGGTCGAGCAGCAAGACTCTGCCTTCCCCTTCCAGCCTGGAAGTACGGTGGAGGTGCACCTCTCCTTTGACTGAGCAGACCTGACCACCAAGCTGCTGGATGGATATATATTCAAGTTCCCCAACTGCCTCAACCTGGAGGCCATCAACTACCTAGCAGCAGAGGGTGACTTCAAGATCAAGAGCATGGCCTTTGAGTGAAGCCAGTCAACTCATGGCCCCCAATGAAGGCACCTGCCTCTGTGTCCCCTGAAAAAAAAATAATCTCCCATTTTAGTGTCAGGTTACTGGTTCCTGTTTTCCAAAGTCCTGTGTCATAAATGTGCCTTTGAAAATACCTGGTGATACATAAGAAAGAATGAAGAAGATCTTTATGAATGGATTTAGAGGAACTTCTAGGATATATTGGTAAATGAAAAAAGCAAGGTACAAAAACATGTATAGCAGATTATCCTTTGCCCAGAAAGAAGGCAAAATGTGTGTGTGTGTGTGTGTTGCAAAAAGAAACACAATCAGGATAAAGCAGAAATTAATAAAACCTGTAACAAAGCAGAAGGGGTGGGACTGAAGTGTTGAGAATGCATATGGGAGCGTTTGAATGTCTTATATACCTGGAAAATTAAATTAAATTAAATTAAATTAGATGGAAAGAAGCAAACTCCAAAATTAAAATACAACAATGAGACAAATGACTCTAGCTATATTGTATTGATAAAATAACCACAGAGAGAAAAGAACTGATTCCATTAAATTTTGATATCGGAACTCTGGCTGACCACGACTTAGTGGGGTATGTCTTAAGGACAAAAAGACTTTAATGGCATAAAGTTTTATTATGTTTATTGGTTATTAGTAATCTTAGCATTATAATTTTGAAGTGATACATAAGTTTTGTAGGACAAAGCAAATAAGTGGATATAGAAATATAAGTGAAAAACAATAAAAGTAGAAAATGAAAGAAGTTTAGACAAACATTTTATATTAAATTTGAAAATATGAAGACTTAAATATATCTATCCCCTAGCCTTGTCCCCTTGAAAGGACTCACAGGTAATGACACTCAGGTGTAATGAGCACATTCACTGCCTGGATCTTGGATGTGAACATCGTTCTCCACTAAAAAGGAACAAGACTCTTTGGAGAATGGCAGAATCTAGGCTTGGGGAAGAAAAACTATGAAATAAATCAGAAAAATTTTATTTCTTTGCTAGACAGCAAGAAAAACTAAAAAAAAACAACAATGCTTTCTTATCCTAAGGATACAGAATTCATCTTAATAGGACTTTCTCTAGCCAAATTTGGGACCATTTGGACATCAAAAAGAATAAAGTAAGTGATTATGACACATTACATAAAGAGGAAACTCGTGAGATCATAGTAATAAGAGGGAGAAGGAGAAGGAAAGGAAGAAAAGAAAGGGTAAGGGAAAGAGAGGGACGGAGGGACAAGAAAGAAGAAATAGAGAGCAGGAGGGACAGAGGGAAAGATTAAGAGGCAGAGAGAAGGAGAAGGAGGGAGACAGAGCTAGAAAGAGAAGAAAAGAGAAAAGGAAAGCTCGTCTTCACAGAAGAAAGCTAGCTAATAAATATAGAAGGAAGCATAGAATTAGATAGTGCCTGTAACCCAACAAGGTGATGGAGTCAGGTAGGGATCTTCACACGGGTACTCAAATAGTTGGGCGAGAGGTTTGGGGGAACAGTTTATTCATATAGTGTCCCATTAGCATTCCACAGATTACTAAGGACAAAGGAGGAGAAAATGTACCTTCACTCTGGAGAGATCTGGCTGTCACCACCTTAGCCATCTCAAACTTACCGGCTGGGACAGTCTGATACTATGTGGCTCCTTGTGTAATGCAACATAAAGAACACAACATTGCCTATGAAGCGTTCTTGCCAAAGATGCTCAACCTGAATCAGATCAAGTCACCAGACCCAGCTTTTAGTGTACAGGAAATAATGGAACATGATCCATTTCACCACGAGGAAACAGCCTGATCCAGAACATGTGAAATGTTCTACAACATAACTGGATGCCTCAAAAAGTCAATGTCAAGAGTTTTTTAAAAGAAAACAGGGAAAGATGAGCACTACTGAATACTTTAAAATTTTAAAGGCTAAAAACATAAAAGGTATGAGAATTGGTACAATTGTAGAAATATGAATACGAAGTAGATATTAGACTATATGAAATTGTGGTCATTTTCTTAGATGTGATTATGATATTGTGGTTATGTGTGCAATGTAAGAATGTCCTTATTCTTACATGCATAGTGAAGTATTCAGCGATAGAATGTAACAACTGTCTGCCGCTTAATTTAAGTGATTTCACAACAACAATAGGAATATAAATATATTCCTTCTGCATTTCCTGTGTAGATGGATAGATAAGTAGATAGCCAGCAATAGAGGCAGAAAGCAAAGTGGCTTAAGGTTAACAATTGGTGAATCTGGGTGTTAATTCTTTTATCTTTTCTATAGACTTGAATTATTTTTTTTCCAAAATACAAACTTAGGAGAAAATGCCTGATTATAAACCTTATGATCTGGAAGGGTCTTTGGATTTTTACCTTCTAAATGTTTCATTTGTAAATTATAAAATGAAAGCCCAAAGAGATTAAGTAGCTTGCTCAGGTCACAGAGTTAGTTATCAAGCAAGAGAGCCCGGCCTCTTATTTCTACTGGTATTTGCTGTCTTGTGGAAGTTAACCTCGCTTTGCTGGCATGTAAAAATTTTAATCTCCCTAGTAATCCATTGACTTTTCCAAACCAACATGACTGGGGGAGGCAGAGCACACACGAGGCCTTGACATTGGTCCCCTGTCTCCCTTCAAGGCTGTGGTTCCTCTTGCTCATGAGCCCTTCATATCTGGACTACAGGATGCCGTGGTGCTCTCTACAACCCCTGACACAGTCCCCATCCCAGCAACCAGAGTTTTACTGTCTCCTCGTTTCATTATTTTAGTGCCGTTTTCACCAAGCTGGTCTCAGCAGTTTTCTTAACGTTCTCGGCTGTTTTGTTTTGTTTTTAAGATTTTATTTATTTATTTCTGGAGAAAGAGGAGAGAAACATCAATGCGTGGTTGCCTCTTGTACCCCCAGCTGGGGACCTGGCCCACAACCCAGGCATGTGCCCTGACTGGGAATGGAACCGGTGACCCCTTGGTTCGCAGGCCTGCGCTCAGTCCACTGAGCCACACCAGCCAGGGCTCAGGCTGATTTTTTTTTTAAAAAGCTTCTTCGCATTATTGAAACAAACCCTAACACAGCCAAGCCAGCATAATCATACCTTGACCGTGCTAACTGGAAACCTCAGTTTGAAACAAAAGTCTACACTCAGAGCAGTAACATCCCCCCAGTCTCCAAAGGGATAGCTTGAAATACTCTAACCAATAAATTAAACCACCAGGCTGAGTTTGCCCAAAAATATTTGCAAGTAGCAAAACAATAAGAAATAAATATGTTGCCCAATTGGCCCTCTTCCCCCAAAGGAAATGGTGGAGATGCCTGACGGAAATCAAGCGTAAACCACGGGGCTTAAGCCTGCTGGGTAGAGAAGTGAGAACAGCTCTAAGATCTTTAAGGCGGGATTGAACTTTTCCGCTATTTCCCTCCCGTTCCCTTGACCTTGCCTTTTTTTTCATTTCAACATTTTTTTTTCTTATTCTGATGTGCTTGCAATTGATTTTTCTTCTTTGTAACAAAAATGGTTTTCATTCTTAATGTGTATTAACAGTTTGATATAAAAATTTCTAGCTACTTAACCTCTCCCCCCAGTTGTTGCTTACCATAAACCTCTATTCAATGAATATCTAATGAAGGTAGCTGCTAAATAAAAATGAATATTATATACAAAGCTGAGAAGTGTTATTTTCTACCTTGTAAAGAAGAAAATATATCCGCGTGGAATGTACAAGTATAATGTGTAGCCGAGCTGGAAGATTGTGACATCAGACGTGGAGAGGGCAGGAAAAGCTAAAGTTATCAAGGAAAGTTGGAGCACATTCTAGATATTCAAATAATGCCCAGAGCTTCAATGTGTTTGCTGAGTCAGGCCCTTGGAAAAACAACCCTGTGGGTTTACATTACCGGCACATTCCCTCCAAAGGAGAGATCATTTCTTCTCCCAAGCTTTTTGGGCTGAGTTTCTCAGCTCTAGAATGTTGTGTGGCTTCATATGGAGCTCTAAAATTAGCTTTAAAAGCAGGCACAACAAGCTGCTGGCCTGGATTTTATTTGGTCTGTGCAGTATTTTTAAAAATCAGAAATTTGCACATAAAAACCCTGATTTCCAGCTTCTCTTGACATATTGGAAAATCTGGCAGCACTGGGCTTGAATCTCTTGGTAATGGTTGATTGTCTCCCGTGGCTATGAACTAGTGGTTGGCTGCAGTCCCTGGAAGTCCTTGTTATCAGGCATCCAGACAGCTTTATTTAAATGGCTGGCTCCTGCAAGCATCTGAGTTTTAGACCCATGCTTCAATCCATTTAGATAAAAACAATTTCTTTTTGACAAACCTAGGTATTTACATCTATTAAGGCATTTTGCATTACATCATTTTATTTAATCCTCCCAACAACCCTTTGAAATAAGTGTAATTATTTATAACCACTTTGAAGATAGGACTCTGAATCTTGGCAACGCTGTGTAATTTACCCATGGTCACCTGGTTAGTAAGGAGCAGACTCAGGATTCAAACCTGACACCTGCGCTGTCAGACAACAGAGGAAAAGTGAATGTTGAGGTCAGAACTATCTGCAGCTAATTTCTTTGCAGAGCAGAAAAGCAACATGGTAGCATAAAAGGGCCCACAGGTCAAAGACCCAAGAATTAAGGTTGTGAATACAGGCTTTTTTCCCCTTCCCACACTCCTGAGGATCTTACCACTTAGTATTAGTTGGTAACTTTGGGAAATCCCTTTTCCTCTCTTGACCTCAGTTTCACAATCTATAAAATGAGGGTGGTTGAGTGGGTGGGAGCAGTGAATGAGGAGACCTCTAAAAGCCTGGACCTTCGGTTTTACTGTTTGGTACCTAGCCTGAGCAAGAACTTGTTCCTTTTCTTTGGCTCCCTCTGCTGGACATGGAGCAAGAGAACACATTTGTTGCCCAAGCTATTTCATAGTTAATTCGATTATTGTGGAGGGCTCGCCCTATATAAGCTCCTGGTGGGCTCCTGGTTATGAGTCACTTTCTGATCACCACTGAGAAGAGCAAAAGAAATCAAGGTCTAAAGGAGCTCAAGATTTTAAAAATATATATATTTTATTGATTAGGCTATTACAGTTGTCCCATTTCCCCCCCTTTCGTCCCCTCCGCCCTGCGCACTCCTTCCCACCCGCATTCCCCCTCTTTAGTTCATGTCCGTGGGTCATATATAT
>VMDR010004565.1:0-58933 GCA_007922815.1 Macrotus californicus
TTTTGTTATATTTCCATAAAACATTAGGATTTAAAGAAATGTGCTAACATTAGTTCTGACTGGCTTGTAATGGTCAGATGTTTGCAAAGGAAACCACTTTATGAGTAGCTATATTTAAAAGACTTTATTTACTTGTTAATTTTCAAGCAAATTTTCTAATGTTTGCTTTTCTGTTTTTCCAATAATACTGTATTTTGTCCATTCTTACTGTTCTCCCTTGACTTTCGTTGCCATTTTAAGAAAAATGATTTTGTTTGCTTTGTATCATTTTTGCTGATATTTTGATAAATATTAATGTAAAAGATATTTTCCTTCTTAGTGGACCTTTTAGCTCAAGTTGATATATGAGATATTTTTCTTGTCTTTTGTGAATAAATGTATGGCATTCATCATGTAGGGTCTTGTTTTGTTGACCCCATTTGCCAGTGGTGTTGGATAAGCAGAACCAAGAGGCACTGTGTCGTGGCGACATACACCCCGAAACTCTGGGCTCTGGGGCCAGTCTGCCCGGGTTCACGCCCTGGCCCTGCCACTCGTCTGCAGTGTGGTCGTGGAGGAGTTACTTAACTCTCTGTTTATAAATTGAACTTCATTATAGCTCTCACTTCATTGGGAGAATTAGGTGGGCTGATCCATGTAGCCCATGAGACTGTGCTCGGCTCATAGCTAGCTGCTACTGTCCTTAACACTAGGTAAACTAAGGGAAAGAAATTACTGAGCCTTGTAGCATATAAATATTATGTTACATGCTCATAAATATTTTGTTATGTGTTAAGAAACACGGGCGTGATCCATGGACTTAACTAAAAATGGCATAACTGAAAATTAACCATAATGTAAAAGTTCAGGCCTTTGAAGTTTGAGAGACCTTGGAAATGTCCTTTTGAACTAGAGAACCATAGACAGTTTGAACTAGAGATAGCCACTTACAGCAGGCCTGCCTTGGGGCATTGGTGGGCCACACTGGGGCCTGTGAACCTAGTTCTATGGCAAGATGAAATGTGGGCGGGTCCTCTTTTGGCCCCTGGATTTGGTACTGCCTCCACAGCCCCCCACTCCTTTAAGAACTCAGCTCTACTGCCCAGTGTCCTGAATGGAAGACGACCGCCATCTTTGTATGCTTAGCTTAGTCCTGGAACTTTTCAAGTCTTTCAAGGTATAGAACCTGTTTCTGGGTTCTATAAACTTACTTAGTAAGCATAATTATTCGGTCACTCGGTCATCCATGTGTAATGACTGAGTTCTCACTCTGTGTCAGACAGTCGTTTAGGAGCTGGGGCTACAATGAAGACAAACACTTGCATGGGGGGGATGGGGCCTGCAGTGGAAAATGAAGAACTGATGAGCCTTGTAGATAGATGGGGATAAGAGTTAGGGAAAGAGCTCTCAAGGCAGACAGGGGTAGGGAGTGTAGAAGCCATAAGCCTGGTGTTAGCCCAGCAGCAACACTCGAGAACCCAGAATAGCCCCGAGCCCTGCAGGACTCCAACGGTGGGCATAGGTGAGGGTGAGAAGGAGAAAACAAGTGGGCCAGGCAGATCTGATAGCTTTGCAGAGCACTCGAGAATTGAATTGTTGCTCTATGCCTGATGGGCAGCCAATAGAGAGGGAGTGGAGAGGGTTTTGTACATGGGAGAGACAGCATATTTTGGTTTTAAAAGGTCTTTCTGGCTGTTTTGTTGAATGTAGACTATAGTAGAAGGGACATTACTCAGGAGGGTAAGGTGATGGTGCCCTGGGCCAAGATTTCAGTCGTTCAGGTAGTGGAGGTGGTGAGCAGTGAAATTTTCTGAAGGTAGAGCCTCTAGGATTTCCTGACAGTTGTGGAATATGAGCCAATGAGACTAGTTAAAGATTGTTACAAGGTGTGGCCTGTACAACTCTAAGGATTTAGATGCGGAAGACTACCAGAGTGGAAGGGGGTGGATTGAAGCTCAGTTTGGACATGCAACTCAGAAGCATCTTGAGAATAGCTATGAGGAAAAGGCATCGTCTTTTCTGATGAGGTCAACATTTTTATATAAATTCATAGCATTAAAAAAGAAAACCTGTGCACTTACCTTCTAAATTTGTGTATTATCTGAAATTATGTATATTTTTGGTAAAGGAAGGGATGGTGAAGAGTTTTCAATAATACAACTATGTAATAAGTGAAGTAACATGTCTTTTTATTTTTTTAACTTTATCATTTAAGGGATGTTTTCTCAATTCTAATTTTGTAGGATTTGGTGACCAAATGCATTTTTAACTTGTCTACATGGATAACTTTTTTTAAATCAATCTAGTCCTCTACCTCATGACATAAAATTACTTTTATAAAAACTTATTTTCTTTATCATGTCTTTTAGAAGCCTTATCTATCACTTCCTCTTGAATTGTAAAAAGACACACCCAGTATTCCAAACGGGCAGGTCTTACTTTTATTTAGAGTTATGTTATTTGACTTTTAACTGACCTCATCTGTGAGGCTTGTGATTTTTGTGGGCCTGTTTAAAGTTTTCTTCATAAAACTTATACTATCATTACCCCTGTCATACGTAAGGGTTTGTAAACCTCAAGACACCCCTCCCCCAAAGACAAGTGCTAAAAACTTTCCTTGTTTTCCATGGTACACTTCTTCCACTGTCCACCTGCATGGTATACCTGTGTCTCTCTTTTTTATGGGGCTTGTGCTTATTTAAAGGTTTATGTTTGTTCTTTTTATGCTTTAAGTTCTTAGTATTTGTCGTGCTTTTAAGAATACTGCAGCAAAATGAACTCATAAAAATGGATGCTTTCATGATGCATAGGACTGCTACTGGATTGAATGGCAGTTAGGCTTAAATAGTTTTTAATAATTGGACAAGTAAAATGAATTATTTTTTTCTTTTATTTTAAATTTCCTGTTAGCTATAAACATGAGTATCGTTCACATATCGGAAAAAGAACCCAGCCCTGGCCAGGTAGCTCAGTTGGTTAGGGCATCGTCTCAGTAAGCCAAGGTTGCAGGTTTGATCCCTGGTCAGGGCACATACAAGAATCAACCAGTGAGTGCGTGGATGGGTGGAACAACAAATCGATGCTTCTCTCTCTCCCTCTCTCCCCTTCTCCCTCCCTCTCTCTCTCTCTCTCTCTCTTGCAAGTCAATGACTAAAATAAAATTAAAAAAAAAGCCCTGGCTGGTGTGGCTCAGTGGATGGAGTGCTGGCCTGCAAACCGAAGGGTTGCTGGTTGGGTTCCCCGTCTAGGGCACATGCCTGGGTTACAGGCCAGGCCAGGTAGGGGGTGTGTGAGAGGCAACCACACATTGATGTTTCTCTCCCTTTCTCATTCCCTTCCCCTTCCTAAAATAAATAAATAAAATCTTTAAAAAAAACATTAAAAAAAAAGAATAAAAAGAAAGAAAGAAGAAGAAACCAGGATCCTAGAGGCCGAGGCCGCACTTATCTGAAGTGGAAGTTCTCTGCACTCCATGGTCATGGTCAGAAGGCTGTGAGGTGCCACTTCTTTTGGTTGCCTTCTCTCTCCTGCTTCTTGATTTACTCACCCATGGATCCCGAGAAGCCTCCTTGCTGGTCATCCTAGAGGTGTCACTGTGAGAGAGCTCAGAACTGCAGAAACTTGAGGCATCCAGGTTTTTTCGTGGGTGGTGTTGGTTTTGGGGTGGGGATTGGGAGAGGTTGACAACATGATCCCCCATCTGAGCTTGGGGATGTCAGTCCCCTTCTGAATTCTCTCTCTTCCGGGCGATTTCTGTCCTTGTCCACACCTTTCATTTTATACAAATACTCTGAGATAGAATGGTTTGCTGTGAAAGTTTTAGTTGATATTGATATTTAATGAATTGATTTTTTTGATAAGGGGAGATAGAGAATACAGGTTATCTTATTTGAAGAGAGTGAAGGAGTGGATTAGGGCAGAGAGGGCAGAAGGGCCGGTATCTAGATAACTCTGAAGATAAGTTCTTTTGACCTCTATTTGTGATTGTTGCTATAATCTATGAGCCGGCCACGTTAATCCCCCACCCTTTTTTGCAAGAAGTAAACAGAAACCATAGACACCAGTATGACCAGTTTCTACATCTGGAGTCTTCCTCATTCTCAGGGTCACTGAGTGTGTCTGACTTTCTGTGTTGAGAATGTGAAATGTCTTCTCCTTTACACATGCTATTTGGTAGTTGCTTCTTGTCTGCAAAGGACACTTAAATGCCTTTAGGGGAAATGAGGTTTCTTGCACGCATCTGGGCCACAGGGAAGGGAAACATGACCTGTCTTATTTCCTCAGTGCCTGGTCACCAGCGGTGTATGCTCTCGCCTTGAGACTCTTTTCTGTCCAATGGCCTTATGATCTCAACATTCTGAGCTTGAGCATGGCTCTTAGTGGAGGCCCAGCCTTGTTGTGCTCTCTCATCTTACATCTATAACAAGAGGACCCTTCTTGCTGTTTTCTAACTTCCAATTTTTGAAGGGGGGTCAGATTTTCCCAGTGAATCTTTTTGAGTTGCCCCAGTCAGCTTATGATTTGACTATTTGGGGTCTTATTTTTCATTTTGGGTCTGTTTAGAGAAACAGTCTGTGAGTAGGGCAGATTCCTATGGAAGGGATGTAGCAACTTTGCCAAGCTATTTAGGATGTCATACCGTCATACCTTTATCTGTTTCCTTACCTGTGAAGTGAGCATGACAAAACTCTGTGTACTTCACAAAGTTAATTATAAAGATAAAATATGTAGCTTTGGAGACTTTTCAAAAAGTACACAGGTGAGAAGTAGTTTTATAAATCCTTTTCAATATAATATCTTAAATATTCCCTAGATATTTCACTAAACCAGAGTTATCATGCTTTTACAAGATTGAATGAATGAATGAATGAATGAATGAATATGAGAGAGAGTGGAGTGGAGTGATCACACACACTTTGGAGACTGACTGTCTGGGTCGGAGTCCTGGACAGGTTGTTTAATGTCCTGGGGCCTCAGTTTACTTCTCTGCTGCAAACCAGGGATAACAATTCCTGACTCGCGTTTATGAGTCTTGAATGAGTTCACATAGGTAACGTACTTAGAGGAGTGCTTCACATAAAGCACAACAACTTGCTGTGATGATTCAGGGCAGTCAAAAGATAGTTACCTGGTTTTGAATTGATTTGGAAGTACTGTGAGAAAGCCTTTTTGAGATTGGTTTGTGAATGGTTTGGGAAGAGAGGGTTTGCTTTAATACATATGGAGTATATCTTCTCAACTTTAAAAATAACATTTGTGAAATGAATTATAAAAATATCTCAGAATATATTTATTTCAATAACTACTAAGAATACCAAAAAGGTATCTTAAAAGGGCTTTAAAATATTGAATGTTAGGCCCAGGTGATTATTTTGAATAGCTTTTTATAGTTTAGTTTGAGCAGATGTAAATTTTTAAATCATTTGTTACTCTTAATAAGATGGAATATCATGTCATGAAGAGCAAGAAAAAATTATTTGCTCATGATCCTCAAAGAGCAAATTGACTTTAGGTTATTTGAATTCTTGCAGGTAACAGTAATCACTATAGCTGAAGTAAAGTATTTGAGAAAAGGGTAATTTTTTCACTTTTGTTCCTCTTAAACTCCCCTTAAATGTGTTTATGTACTTTATGAACAACTCTTGGTCTCATAACCAAGAAGTGGTATTTCATGGAGCAGAGCTAAGCTGGGGGTGTGCTATTCACAGTATGGACTGGGGGACATGTTCCCCCACCCCGTTCCTGGGGTCCCTGTGCCCTACCCCTTTTCCCATTTAGTGTACCAATTTGAAAAGTTTACTGTTGATTTTCCTCTTCATCTATACCATACATAGTAAACTAACTGTACATACCTATTGTGCACCAGGCCCTGGGCTAGGAAACTGTTTGCTTAGCCAGCTCTTCTCAGATCCCTCCCTACCCCTGTATTTGAAGCTGCTATGAACTCGCAGCTCCTGCTTCCAAATGGCTCACCAGAGCAGCCTGTTTGCTTCCACCTCTAAGAGACTGGGGACTTTTCAAAGGTGGAAACATCTGGAGGAAGGAATGAGATGGTGAACTGGAGGGAGGAGAGAGACTTATGCCAGTAGGAATGTAGAAGTCATCTTCCATGGGGGGGGAATAGCATAAATGATATTTAAATTTGTGGAGCTGTAACTTCTCCAATGGTGACATTTTATGGATTAATATATTTCTTTTCATTAGCCAGAAAATTCCAGATGCCATTTATTTGTGGCATTGCTGCATGGGAAAATGTGTTTTGATTTCCCAATAACATGCTTAGAAATAAATGTTTCAAACCCACAGAAAATCTTTAACTAAGTAGGAGGTTACCATTCAGTGTTTCTTTGTTGCCTTCCAGGACCTTTGTGAACTGAGGAGTAAAAATGTTTTTTCCCCCTGCCTTTAGTTTTATCTTTCTGTGGTACAATGTGTTTCCCAAGATAGAGATGAGCTCTGCAAACCCCAATAAATATGTCTTCCACGTCTCCTAAGCATGTGTCTGCCTTTTGTACGGATTAAGCACTTGTCTAAATGTGTCATTTATTTTGGAAGATTTAAGAAGGTGGAAACTGATCTATGTTCTTGTGATCCTAGCTGTATCAGATTAGACCTATATAATGTAATTAATTTAATAAACTGGGAAATACATAGCTTAACATCTTGCTGCTGTCAAACTGGAAATACGTAGAAAAATACTGGGATTCCTATTGACAACAAGAGTGTTCACGTTTGGGTGGTCTGGCTGCTGGGATCTGGTGCCTGTCTGAACACTAATGTCTGCCATATCCCATTTCTGTTTTGTGGCAAATAGGAGGGGTTATATATTGTTGGTGAGCAGCATAAAATTAAAATCTTACCTACAAAGAGATCGGGTAGACTAGACAGACATTAAAGATATGTAAATATGGAATTTCTTAAATTTTAAATTGTTTTTAAAAATATGTATTTTAATTAAACAACAGTGAAGGGCTTTGCTGGGTGTAAATGGTAAGCCTAGAATGAAATAAATGAAAGAATTCCTGCTCTCAAGAGCTTCCCATGTAATTCAAATGGATTCTAAAACAGCTTTTTCAGTATCATATTTAGGAAGCTCTGGCATGGTTCTCTCTTTTAAGGTATAAAACTTCAAAAGGATTTGTTGAGTAATTGAGATTTGGTTTGGGTAAGGAAAAATATTTGGCAACTTCAAGTTGAAAGGAACTTTGGCTATTTATAGGTGGTCTAGAAACATGTAACTTGACCGACTTATTGTATAATTAATGTTTTTACTAGAGTTACTAAGTGTGTGTCTGTTTATTTCTCTCTGGTCCAAACAATGCAGTCAAAGCTATGACCTGTCATCTGATAGACATTATTTGGATCCAGGTAGAAGTAAATTTGTTTATATTTTTAAAACCAAATCATTAATTATTAATTTTTATCTATTCCTGTATTTAAAATGCGGATATACATGCTTTAGAATTTCCAGATGAAATTCTTTTGATTTACAGCATTTTTTTACATCATTCCATGCTCCTGTGTGATCACACAGTGTCACTGCCCTGGACATATTTAGGTAATTATATGTGTGTATGAATCCCTTGCTCTGGTTGCTTAGAGCAAGGTTTATATGCTAAAGGACAGGGGGCTGGTAGGTTATGTAGTAAATGAGTGAAATGGATGATTGAAAAGTACAAGTCTCATAAAAATTTGGATTTTGGTAGAAAATATTAGCTAGCTTTTTCAAAATACTGAGTAAACACCACCCCTGCCAAATGCTGTCTGCAGGTGAGACCTGGCCGGGGCACCATGCGTTTGTGAACCCTATCCTGCCATTCAGGGGGGTAGTTTTGGTTATCTGTTGTGTAATGCACTACCCCAAAACTTAGTGGCTTAAAATAATTTTTTTCTTGATTCTGGAGGATTACAACAAAATTCTTTCTTGGGGTCCATCCAGCAAGATGGGCTGAGGCTGAGGTCATCAAGGCTTCTTATGTCCAGGTTTGTTTGGGTCATCCCTTTCTCCTTGTGCACCTTGTCCCCATGACTGCCTCAGGCTTCCTCACAGCAGGGTGGTGTCAGAGCATCAGAGTTCCTGCACTCTTGCTGGCTTACCCTGCAGTGAGCATCTACAAGGTTCAGGTAGAACCTGCCAGGCTTCTCAGGGCCTAGCTTCAGAAGTTACTCAGTGCCACTTGGAGATATTGTATCAACAAGTGAATCATTGGCTAGCTCAGATTTGAGAGTGTGGGGTAAGTAGTAGGCCTCACCTCTCAGGGAGGGAATGGTTTGCACACAGGGGAGCCATTGTTGGCCCCCAACTACCCAGTTATCATTCCAGTCTGTCTCTGCATCTGTCCCTGTCTGCCTTGCCTGGGTTTAGTGTCTTCTTCTGTAACGCAGAAACCTCCGTTCCTTGGAGCTTGACTTCAAAATTCTCCACTAGTAATATGCACATCTGATGTGCATTTATTCGTTCACTTTGCTTTGTACAGTTTTTATTGGAGTGTTTTTTCTATTCATCAAGAACATAAATGCCTTAAGCATTTTTCTTCATCCTAGTGTTTATTCTAACAATTACATAGATTTAGTATCCTATATTTAAGAATTGGTATTTGATATTTTGGAAATATTCGGTTTTTATTGTTTGCAGTTTAATGTGGGACTTTTATTTTCTTTCCACCAAAAGCTTGTGCTTGATTCTTAAAAATATTTTTCAAAAAAGAATGCACATTGGAATTTGAGAAGAATAGAGTCCTGAGAAATGAGATACTCCTTGCGAAGAACATGCTCCTTTTGTTTGATAGCAGCAAAGTTGCCACAGGCCCTCATTTTGTTTGCATCCACCTGGCGATACTCACACTAAAGGGCTATTGGACGCAAATGCAGTATTTTGGATTAGATACTATTCTTGAGGTCATAGAGTACATAGGGGAGACATCCCAGAGGCTATATAGAAATTAATTACTAGTATTTGAGTTACTTGGTTTTTCCACTCCTGGTACGAGTTACATTTAGCAGTTGTCCAATAACTGTTGTCATCGAGGCTTCATACCCAAGTGGCACCGCTGTAGGGTTTCCTTTCTTCCTTGTTTACAAAGCTACGCTTTCTTTATTATAACTACTACTAAACTCTGCTTGCTTCTTGCCACACTTCCTTCCAAGCAAGGAGGGAGATAAATGGCTAGGACAACCTCTAAACTCGGGGGGATGGGGAGGGTGTTTTTCCCTTAAAGAAGGGAAATTTTTTAAAACAGTACCTTAAGGTTAGAGAATGTTTACATTTCTTTAAAAATACACTGTATCTCCAGTTTAGGGTTGCCATTGTTTTTGTGAGAACCGACTGCATCAATTTAAATTATTTATTTATAGAAAGGATTGTAATGTTTTGTCAGATGACCTGGTTACTGAGATTTTGGTGTCATTTAGAGAACTGCATTTTCACTAACTTTTTCGTCCCTGTCCTATAGATTGATAATCGTATCATCTCCATTTTGTAAGCAAAGGAAATAGACTACAGTTCACGCCCCCCAACCCCAGCCCCGGGGTAACTTGCATTGGATGCAGTTTAATGAAAGCTCACAATGAGTGATTTTACTCCTATCCATGATTGCAGACATTTACAAAACCATAGCAACTGAGTTCACCCTAAAAAATAAGTTATGTAAAGCAGTGATATTCACAGCACAAAATAGTTCAGGGAGGGGCAGGAGCAACTTCTAATCATTAAAATGTAAATGTGAAAAAATAGATGGAATAAAAGTCCCTACTTATTTCTACTTGAGATGTCATGTGATTAATATTTTACAGTGTCCTGTGGGTCAGTGTATGCATGTATATATGTCTGTGTACTATACACATATACAATCCATTCTCTTTGTCACACATACATACGCAGATAATTATTTACAGCTCATTTTAGGGCGATTCTAATATGTCGCTCTGTAGTTTTTTGAATCATGTTTGGACCTACTTCACAAAATAGGGGAGAGAGCAGGAAATAAGGAGGTTCATTTGGTATAACTGGATTCTTTTGTTTAACTGTACACTCTGATGAATAATTTTCTTCCCTAGTAGTTCTGTGAAGGGCTGACTCACTGTGGTTTTCATGAGGAGACTTGGTAATGGATCACACATTCATTGTCATGCTAAGGAAGTACTTGGAAATACTGCCTGTATCTCCTGAGCCTAAAGAGCCGTTCATGTGATGTGACTCCATTCCTCCAATTCACCCTTGGGTCCATCTGAATCAGGGCCCGTTCGAAAATTAGGCCTGTTAGGTCCAGGAAGTACTGTATTCATTAAAAGATTAATATTGTCTCCAGAGTTGGCATGATGGGTGTTCCTGGTAGCCCTCCACCTCCCGGAGGACTACATAAGGCCCAGGGGTGCTGAGGAGTATGGTACTGCATCCGCATTTGTTGGTTTTGGTGCAGGTCTACCACCGCCTGGACTCATGTTCATTCCAGGCATTCCAGGGCCACCCAAAGCATTCAGTGGGGTTCTCATTGCACCTCCATAGTTCTGAGGTCCTAAGGGCACCATTCTTCTGGGAGGAGTCATTCTCTGCCTTGGACCACCCATATTTGGTTGTCCTTGTTGTTGAGTTGGGTCCACTCTACTTGGAAATAATTGCTGACTTCCTGGGATACCTCCAAGTGCCTGGTTAGATATCCTCGGGTGGGCCTTGGACCTCCAGGGTACCGAGGTGACAAAAAAGGTTAAAAGACCCCTGGGTACAGGACCTCACTGGCGCACCACCTCCTGCGGAGTAATTCCTAGCACTGGCCTGGGAGCTGCTGCGGCACTAGAATCATGGAAGGCTTTGGCTTCACTTGAGTGTTCACGTTTCCTCTTTCTGGAACCGCACAGGAGAGATCCCAAAATACGCACCGCCCGGAATGCGAGAATCCTAGTGGTTCCTCTCTCCCCACCACGTGATGTTTTTTTTCCCTCATCCTATCGCCGAAAGAGATGTTTGGGCCGATTTCTGAGCTCCTACAGGGAGCAGATATTCCTGCACACAGATCGCTACCTTCCCCCGGGCCCGCCTGTCCGATGGGGCAATGCTGTTGCTGCTCTCGCCTTGGCCGTGCGTACCGGGCTGAGGGCAGCTCCCACTGTTCACTCCTGTACGGCGCCGGCTTGAACTGCACGGGTCCGCTTGTATGCAGATTTTTTTTCAGTAAATATATTGGAAAATTTTTTGGAGATTTGTGACAATTTGAAGAAACTCATACAGGAACCTTACGATTTTCTTAAAATTTTCTTTTCTCTAGCTTTAATGTA
Source organism: Macrotus californicus (assembly GCA_007922815.1). NCBI lineage: Eukaryota > Metazoa > Chordata > Mammalia > Chiroptera > Phyllostomidae > Macrotus > Macrotus californicus. The sequence continues at coordinate 11,251 of VMDR010004565.1, forward strand.
AGAATACTGTATATAACACATGCAGCATAGAAAAAATGCAGGAATCAGCTGTTTATATTATAGGTAAGACTTCAGCTCAGTAGTAGGCTATTAGCAGTTAAGTTTTTGGGGAGTCAAACGTTGTAAGTAGATTTTTGAGTGCGTGGGTAGGGGTTAGCCCCCCCTAACTCCCCTGCCCCCTTCCCCGTTGTTCAAGGGTCAACTGTCTTCCCTCTTGAGCTTAGTTTGAAGTCTGAAGCTTGAAACCACAGCCCAGGCTTGGTGTCCCTAAAACAAAAGGCCCATTCTAGTAGCTTTTTATATATTTCAGAAGAGACTAAGACTTTGGTTAATCTGCTTAATGGAAAATTTCTTCAAAAAATAAGCCAAACTGTTAGACCTTTCTTTCCCAAATTGTATGTGGAACACTGTTACTAGGTGTTCTGTTAAAAAGGGGGTTCGTGGTCTAATATTTTGGTGGAAACAAAGTTTACTGCAGGACTTCTTGAAGCACATCTCAGCCTGCATTACGGATTCTTAAAACATTTTGTAGCAAGAAGCAGATTCCTAGGAGCCTTTTTTTTTTCTGAACACTCGTTACCAATGTTGCAGGAAATACAGTTTGCGAAAGCCCCAAATCTTGCTTTCTGTTTACGTGTGGAAACACTGTACACTTCGGAATCAGTCGCATATTTTAGTACCTGTTGACATTAAGTTGCTCTTTTCCGTGGGTCACCAGCCACGTGACGCATACAGGCACGCACCCTGCAGGGGCTCCCTTTGGTGAACTTGTTTCTGCCCTAAGAATGTTTTTCACGTCTTAATACCCAAGCCTCACAGCACATAAGTCTTTTAACACAACAACTTTTAGCTTATTTTTTTTTTTTGGGAGGGAACATTTATGTGTAGGCCCGCAAGCCCAATACGACATTTTAAACACAGATGTGGGGGAAATATCTCAAGTTACAATTCAGGATGATGTGGGCTCCTTGACAACATGCTGAGTGTCAGCTCAGAGGTTACCTGTCACGTCACTACCCAGAAACTGCACTTGATCTTCAGCGTGATAGTGTGTTGATTGTGTTGGAGTTTTGCTGTGTGTTATGTTTTAGAAAACTGGTTGACAGTTTTGGATACACATGCGATATGTCTCATTTTCCTTTTCAAAGAATAGGACAACTTCCGGGGTGGGTTTTTTTTGTTTGTTTGTTTTTGGCACTTGGGTTTTTAGGTAAGGGTCACTGTCACTAAGTTAGAGAGGCTGCATGAGCTCATTTAAGCGTCATAACACCCCAAGTGGGTGGTGATGTTATCCCCAGTTTTTGCGGGAAGAAACGGAGGCACAGAGGGTACAATAACTCACTGGAGGTCCCCCAGCTAGAAAGGGGCACAGCTGGGAGTTGGGCCTGGGCAGTCTGTCGTCGGAGCCCTCACCATTGCGCTGTTCAGAGGAATTGTGTCCAACTTTCGTTAGCTGAACGTGTTTTCTAGAAGTACTTACAAAGCAAGTTAAACCGAAACAAAGTGCTTGATTGGCAGGTAGTTTGTGTTCATTTTCATCTTCAAAACTGCTCTCTTTGGTGTTGGGGGGAAGCTCGTTCTAATCCGGATTCTAAGCAGTCTACTGGTGGTAAAAGAGGCGCTTTGGGAGATCACCTTAACTACTTTGAGGCGCCAAGACATCATTTACTGCAGTGAGGTAATAAATACTTTTACTAAATTCTGTCATTTAGTAAATAATTTTGTGTGACCCGGAGGAGTCTTCTGGCATTTCGTGGTGAGCTGTTCATGTAGCTGGGGCAAATTAGATCATAGAAGAAAAGAAAAACAAATATTTATTGAGTACTATCTGTGTTCAAATGTTTAAAATAGAATTTGTTTAATCCTCGTAAGGTGAGAATTATTATCCTTGTCTTTAAGAGGAGAAAGCTCGTGGACATGGAATGGCTGGCCTCAGACCACACAGCGTGCCTGTAGGTCCATTCTGCTTGCAAGCCTGGTCGTTTGCATTCTGCCAAGGAGCACAGACTGAGTGTGGTTGTCTCCCTTCAGCTTTTTTTCCTTCAGAGCGCATGTCTGAATGACAGTGAGCCTCAGTGCATGGGAAGAGTATCTTCGGTGGAAGGCCCCATCTGGTTCTTTCAAAGCTGCAGTCTGGGTTGTGGCGTGGACAGTGGGAACTGGGGGGCAGTAGAGGTACCTGCAGATAGAATGGAAGAGAAAGCCCCAGGTAGGGGCCTCTCCTCTTTATCAGTTGGCATTTATAAACTGGAAACTTCCTTCAAATGCATTAAAAATCTCCCCAGACCAGTATGACACAGTAACAGGGTATGTTTTTATTACAGCTACCACCACTGCCACCAACGTCATTACCATTCTGTGGTTGTGGTTTTCTACAAGAGCTGAATAGTCAGACTTAGCCCTCGAAATAGGACAGCAAGGCAGCCGTGAGGCTGCATTGTCTGTAGGTCTTCCCGAGCAATCTCAGTGGTCTCAGCACCCTTTCTGTTGCGTGAGAACTTTCCACTGAAATCCAAATGCACAATTATCTGTCGCTGGAAAAGTGTGGGAACGGCACAGGAGCTAACCAACAGCTCCTTCCCACTTAATAAAATCATTCAAATACTTCAGAGGCCACAAAGACATTAAATAAAGGCTTAGCCTGCCACCGACACAAAAGTATCAAAATAAAATGGCCTATGTGCTGTTTCAAAAGTGCTTTTCATTAAATTACAGAAAATATTCAAGGAGGTAGCGAGTGAGGGCTGGCTGGCTGGAGAGCATGCACTGGGAGCCGTCTTTTGGCCAAGGCTATTTTTCACAGCAAATACATTTTCCTAGTTTATAACTACGAACCAAGCGATCAGCTCACCACAGCTGTTTCTGGGGCCTCCCCACTTTTAGGCAAAGTAATTTGGAACTTGTCAGAAAGCCAAAGGCTAGGGGATTGCCTTTTTCTTGGTCCTAAACCTAGACCTGTTTTATAAATAGTTGATTCCCAGGCCAAGGTGTCCCTGCATGACACGTTCCCATAAATGTCCTGCTGCCACAAATTGCTAATCTGAGCAGAAACAGAATTCTGTGTCCACTCCAAGCTCTCCTGTTCTCCTAGGGACGCCACCCCCCACACTGCTTTACCAGGTAGAGTTCTCGGGGTGAGTCTGCGTGCTTTCCTAGTTCTTTTCCAAGAATCCGTTTGTTTTTAAGCCCTTGGACAATATATCCTTATAGGACCTTGACATTATATCCATTCTATCTGTACCTGGGCAAATGGTTTGCATGGAGCGATCTTCCAAAGCTGCCAAGTCTTCAAGATCCAGTACAGGGAACACAGGGAAGGGGGAGGAAACACGGACCCTGTGCTGATGGGAACCCAGACATGATGGGACAGCCTTGAAAGGGGCCCTTTTAGGTCCTTGAACACCTTGGATAACCTGCCTCTTTAGGGAGAAGAAAGGAAGGAAGCATGCATTTTATATAAAGTAAAACACTTCATAAAGTAAAAACAAAATCTGCATAAAAACCTAGGCTGCCCCGTTCCCTGTTGTCTTGGGCCGGTGGGCCTAGCGGTCTCAGTCTAGGGAAAGAGGGGTCCCTGTGCTTTAGGGTCAAGAACGGAAACAGGGGCAGAGCACTAGAAAAGGAGAGCAGTTATGGAAGTAAGTGACAGCTGCTTCTCTTACCTTGCAGAGGTGCTGGCAGGGTCAGCACTAGGGCAGCCCCTGGTGGCTGCAAGAGGAGGCTATACCTGAGACACAGGTGGCCATGGAGGTGGCCTGAAGGAGTCTCCAAGGACTCTAGAAGTGGGCTGACCAGGAGGGCGTAGGAACATCAGCAGTTACCAGAGCTCTTGGCTGCAGGGAGGCATGAATGTGGCCTCTGGGAGGCCCTGTGGAGGCCTGAAAACAGACTGTGGGTTGGAGCCGATTACAGGAGTGAGCAGTTTGTTTGTTGTCCTTGTGGGGTAATTCACATCCTCTCAAATATGCTTCCTGGGCAGGTGGCCACGGAAACACCTGTGCAGATGTACCTTCTTTTATTTTTAATTGATAATACTAAAATTTAAAATATTTATTATAAAAATTTGTTCTGAGAAAACTTGGCCAGTAAGTTTTAAAGCTAGGAGAGAGCCAGTCTTCAAATTTTCATCTGAAATTTTAATAATTCAAGCATATTGAAGAAATGATTGACACAGTGAATTTCATCAGGGATTTGTTTGGTTCCTCATGAATCTTCTAAATGGTGACATGTTGTTAAGCTCATGAAATCATAGTACAAAATGTTTTCCTTCTTTTTGAGAGGAATATTAAATGCTACAAATCTATATAATGCTGTATTATTGATACACATGAATACTTTCAAATTGAATACATTATTTAATATTTTATTTGCATTACCTCGGGTAAAAAGTAAATAAGGACAATATTAATTATTTGTTTGAAAATAAACCTTATCTATAGATGCTGAAATTGTGCCTGTGAGTCACATAGTCAATCAACTGTTTCTTTGCTCCCTGAATTGTCAGCATGTTTTATTATGTTTAGAACATGAATCATTTTACATGTGGTTTTATATGTTATATGTAATGACAGATGACTTGAGACTAGTGTAACAATCTATCACTTTTTCTTAAGACACATCACATATTTAAGAGTTTTTCATTTTAAGTATAGCATTTGTAGGAATCTATGTGATAAGCATATATTGACTTCAGCAGTGATTTTATTCATTTTAATGGCATGTATCACTTTATGCACTGTATATATACAATATTACTACTTTGTGAATAACTTCATCTACTGGTAATTCTTGTACGAAGCATTTCACATGTGTATACATTTCAGTTTCCCAGGGCAGGGAATTTGTGTTGATTTTGTGAGGAATAAAATGTTATAAGTGGACTTAATAGCCAAAGCGATCCCATGTTTTCTTGTTATTAGCATTAGTCATAATTTAATCCTATATAATTATTTTAAAAACAGACATTAACTAACCCCCCTTTTAGAATTAAGTGAGAAGTTGATTTAAAACCCCTTGGTAGTTTCAGAATTCAGAATGGAAATTTGAATGCTGGGGTGTCAGGAGTGAGGCAGGTACAGAAAGAATTGTTTTTCCAGGGATGCTGTTGTCTCAGGTCCCCATGAAAAGTAAATGAAAAACTATAATTTTTCGGAATAATAAAAAAAGGAATAGAAAGATATCTATATGTATGTCTTTTGCCTTCACACTTAACATGGCTTCTGAAACTATGCCAAAAGAACATCTTTTTTTTTTTTTTTAAGATTTTATTTATTTATTTTTAGACAGAGGGGAAGGGATGGAGAGAAACATCAATGTGTGGTTGCCTCTCACTTGGCCCCTACTGGGGACCTGGCCCGCAACCCACGCATGTGCCTGACTGGGAATCGAACTGGCGACCCTCTGGTTCACAGCCCGTGCTCAATCCATTGAGCTACACCAGCCAGGGCCAAAAGGACATCTTAATGCAAAGAAACAAAAATAAAATCAACCAACCAAACAAACAAAATATATAAATGGATTATCATCCCTGTATCTTTCATTGAGGTTCTCTGTTGAAATTTTCAAATGTAAAAACATTATCTGTTCATTTCTTCCTGGGGTAAGCTCCCATCTTTATCTGAGAGAATCATTGCCTTTTTGAGATCAGTTTTCTTCCAGCTGTTGGCTTTCAGAATACAGAGTGATAAGTTTGTTCCCAGGCTGCTGACCAGGCCTCAGAGGCCTGTCTGGGGAATGATCATTAGTGGTAGCCACTATTTATTCCTCTCAAAATTTAAGATTAGCACCCTTGGTTCAGCTTGTTTGTTAAGTTCCAGGTAAAGAGGAGTAAACAGCACATACATTTTTTTTGATGGTAGAAAAATTACCTAGAATCTGCCTCTTCTTAGCCTTGTGACATTGAGATTCTCAAGGAAGTAAAAAATAGAGCGTTTTATATTAGACAATAGTTAGGTGCTATGTATTCGAATCAGTCCTACTGAATATCTGAAAGATGGAATTATTGTCACTGGTAGAGCTGCACTTGTTCATTACCCAGTACAGCTGTCAATGATGAGACATTGACTTTAAAAAATGTGCTATGACACCTCCTTGAACTTTGTTGAACAGGTGCTTTGTGTTTCGTCCTCTGTGAGGTATACTGTGCTAGTCAGAGATCAACTCCTAGAAGGGGTTTTCTAATTTCTAGTATGGATGATGAGCTGTGTCACATATCTGATGCAGGACAGGAAGTTACAACCACTATAATGGAGGTTAAAAAGAACCTACAGGCCTGCTGTAGGTATTTGCAGAAGAAGGACATTTTATGTTTTTAGCTAAGAGGATGAGAGAAAGTTTCATATTGTTGCAGTGGTTTGGGTAAAATTCAACCTTGGGGTAGGAAAGTAAATGCATTGAGGAGAGGGAGGTGCAAATGGGAGTTAATTCTATGAAGATTCTCATTGGCTAGAGGACAGGATGCTTGGGAGAGGAAGAAGAAAGGATGGAGAGGGAGGTTGGGGTCAATTTGTGGCAAGCCTTAAAGGTAGATCTCGATGGAAACATTGGGATTTTTTCAGTCAGTCTGCTTGTGGCCCGCTCACTTTTCAGAATACCTGACTCCTCTATCATGGACCCTTGGACTGAATCATATAATGTGACAGGTACAATGTAGTAGCATTGTGGTGACAAGAAGGAGCTCTGGACTGTAAAGTAGCGTGGACTGTGTCTTGGGCCTGTCACTTACTAGTTATGTGCCTTTGGGCAAGCTGCTAATCCTTTCTGTGCCTCAGTGGCAGTATGAAGGTTCGATGAGGTAAAAAGTCACTGTGTAGAGCACCCAGGCCCATTGCAAATAACAACCAGAACGATGCCGAATCCCTACTGAACTTCTTCTGCTGTCTGAGAGGGTCTCTCCCATCTGTTCTCTTAGCAGTACAACTCACAACATAGCTGTGAAGCAATCCAGAGACGGACAACGTGTGAAAGGAGATAGGGAGACGGTTGACACAGGTAGAGATGTAGGGTAGCAGAAAGGATGGCTTTTTGTATGAAGTGTCAGTAGCTGCTTATAAGTTTGTTTCCTGGAGTAATCAACAAAGAGGCTCATCTACTTTCTTCCCGTGCTCAGGGAAGAGAATGAAAGAAGTGTCTGCAGGCCACGTGACTTTGGAACACCTTGAGCCTGAGCTGGGGTGTCTTGATGAGTCCTGGTTGGTGCCTGAGGAGAGGAAAGAGGTTATGGCTCAGACAGGCAGGAAACACTTTCTTAGCTTCCTGGAGCTGAGGCTTCGGCCACAGGCTCTGTCAGGAGACCCTCAGACCCTTTGCATTTCCATAGTGACATTTGTAGTTTACCATTTGCAGTTACTTGGAAGGTTGGAAACTGGTAGCTGACAGTTTCTCTGAGACCCATGAACTAGAGTTGCAAGTCCTGAGGATGTGGTATAGAAGCTGGGCTGATGATCCCTAGCAAGTAAGCATAATGCATGCTCAGCATTTGCACCCTTTTGACATTGTAAGGTGATGAAAGTGTGTGTTTATAAAGAATGGTTTTTAAGAATCATTCAGTGACAGTTCACAAGTTGACTCCCCTGATTTCTGAAAGAAATGTGAATCTGGAGAGAGCCAGGGTCTGTATAAATACTTCTATAGTTGCAATTCTGAGGATTCTGGAAGCTCTCGGCCCATATTTTGCTAGAATATCCAAGTGGTTGGCTTTTCTAGTATCCCATTGAAGAGGCTGACTTTGGAAGAAATCAACTACCTGTGAGGAGCCAAGGGAATTCTGGGTAAGCCTCTGGCATTTATCAGCTTACCTAGCAAGGAGCCTGTGGCTTAGCATCTTATTGGTTGAGTGCTAGGCTAGAAACTACTCTCATTGGTCAGATTTGGTGATGGAGTGGGTTGGCTTCTAGTGCTCCAAGATAATAACATGTAGAGTGCTCAACACTGCATAACATGAGTGGGTATGAAAGACAAGTTCACCAGGAGGAAATTCTCTGAATTAGGTTCTGGGAGGCTGTGTTGTACTGAGGGAGATTAGCTACACACACACACACACACACACACACAATTTTACTTTCGTACAGAATTTTTTTTTATAGTAAGTCAACGTACATTTGATTTTAAAAGTTGTTGCCAACATACTGGATTGTTGAATAAAGAAGTTTCCTTGGTTTCTTAGGGGAGGGTTCAAGTGAGGGAGAGCATGAGTCATTGAGGAGAAAACCATCAAGCCCTCTCACTCTTGGGGTGCCAATATTTTTGAGGAACTTTAGTATCAACCATACTAATTTTTGTATGTAGTTTGGAGATGGGTGGAATAAGAGGAAGTAAGAAGGGAAAAAAAGCCACTTTGTGCTTTTGAATATGGCAAAACTGCATCAAATGACCACCAGTGTGATGCACCCAGTTTGTAGTTGCTTTTCAGTGTTATTTTTGACAGTGCTGGGCTCTTCAGCATCTCACCTTCTGATGAAACATACACAGCAATCGCTAATCCTTACACAGTGTCTGTACTTGCCCTGTGTACTCTAGAGTAGCCATATATGGATATTGATTCCTATGCACTTCATGATACTAGGAAAGTAAGAATAATTATTATCTCTGTTTTACATTTGAGGCAACCAAAGACAGAGATTAAGAAAGTTGCTCAAAATGACACGCTAGGAGATTGGTGGAAAAGTGTTCATAACCCTGGCAGTCTGGTTTCTAGAGTCTGTTCTCTTAATGACTTCACTATGTCTCCTGTCCACAGCCTGAGCGGGCGGTAGGATAATGGCCATTCTCTGTTTTCATGACCTTGCGTACTGGGTCGGCCTATTTACTATGAAAGTACCCATTCCACTTTATGACCTCCAAGTACCTTATTTAATGCTAGAAAATGTTAGTGTTGATATCATCTAGGGTTCTGAAAGAGCTTTTTACAGATCTTGGTGAGAAGTTCCTCGTGATATTGATCCGTGACAGTGTCAGGCTTTAGGATATGTAACTTATTTATTGGGCTGACATTTCTTGGCTATTATGATTAACTTTGGCTGAGATGTGACCAACATATGTACTTCTGACACGTGTCTTGTATGTGAAAGTCACCAGATGGCTGGCCATGATGGCCACATGGATGTCCATGGATATACTAGTGGTGTGAGTGCCCCCAGTGTGCTGAAAGTTCCAGAATACTTAAAGTGGGTGGACACGTTTTATGTGTGGCTATGTGTGTCCATGAAACTCACAAACATGCAGCATTCTAACATGCAGTTAGAAAATTTTAAGAAGTCTACCAATAAAATTTTATTTCGTTCTTTGTGCTGTTATTTATTTTTCCCATTAGAGAAAATTTGAAAAAAAACCCCAGTGCAAATAGGAAATAGAAGTCACATGTACTACTGCTGAAGGGCTAGCCACTACTGAGTCTTACTGTCCCTCAGTATATTTATCCCTAGTCACACACTCCTGGGTGTGCCATCTCAGAGCGGCTGTTGTTAACATGCTCTTATTCTCCCAGTTATATTTTAACCAAGGTGTAGAATGCAGGCTGCATTTTTGCTGGAGAAACCACAGAAATGTAACTATTTATTATGTTTCCTGGCTATCTCATGCATCATTTCCTCTCTAACTTCCTCCCTGTCACTAGCGGTCCTGCTGCCAGCCTGCCCGCTCCGCACTCGTGACATCTGACTCATCGCTGACACTCAGTCCTCAGGCCTGCTCCAGGGGCCTGTTACCGAGCTTGGCAACTTGCCTCTCCCTAAAGTTCCTCAGATCTGTACTTTATTCTGCAGCTGCGGCAATGCTGATCTGCACTGCACTGCCGCGTGCTGTCGGTGTCCATTTCTTGGCCTCTGGCTTCTTCTCTTTTCCAGCCACTCTTAAAAAGGACTTTGCTCACAAGTGTTTTTCTCAGCATTCCGTTCTTAGCAAACCCCTCCCATGGTAACACCTCTGTATTACTTTCCAGTTCTCCCATGGTGTCCTCCTTCATCTCCTATATTCCATGCAAGACAAAGGCACAGCTTGGTTCTGTGTTACTGCGCTGTTAAAGGTAGATTGGGCTGGGCCTCGTAAAAAGTGTGGAGAAAGAAACATCTTTGCCATCTCCAGACTCCATTCTCCATGACATTTTTGACCCATCGGGGTTTTTCTCTCCTCCTGTTTGATACTGAGTAACTTTCTCCTTGCTCTATAATTCACACTTTTAACCCAATATGAAAGGATCTGATATTGGTGGTTTGTACTTGAATGAATGTGATCACATATTCTTACTTTGTAATTGAATGTCTTGAATTACATAAAACTAGTGCAGTTCAATTTAGTATTTTTTTTAAAAAAAACATTTTGGCAAATAAAAAGTTTCCAGCTCTGTGTTGATTTCTTCTACCCCAGATTAAAAAAAAAATTTTTTTTCTGGCATATGTAAGTCTGAGAACAACTGTTTTCAGTCATAGCAGTAAAAAAGGAAAAGAGAAGCAGAAGGGGAAGAGAAGGAACAGAAGAGCTTATCGGGAGAGTAATATTAAGCTATGTCCTGTGATAAAAATGCATTATTTTGTTTTTCTTTCATAAAAATGCATTATGTATGTGATTAAAAAAATCTTTTTTGTATGTGTAGTCCCTTGTTTCTTCACAGCCACATGCATACATTCATTGTATCCATCTTAGAAGATAAACCATAAAAGCACTGAACATCTTATTTTCTTTATTTATCCCTGAATTCCACCATCTAGACAATGCCAAACATGCTGTGTGCAGTCAATAAATGATTGCTGATTATATGACAGTGTTTTGGGCCATAAAATTTTTTTCTTGAATCTCCAGGGTTTTAGTTTCCTGCCCCTTCAACAGAACAAGACACCAGCCTGAGACATTTATGTTTCAACACCTACCCACAGATAATCACATCTGGTTGTCCATGAGAAGGTTTCATTTGCAACCTGTGTTGGTGGCAGCTGTCATTTCATTCCTTTGGTGCTGCTGCTTGGCTCTAAAACCTCATCTTTTGCTTAGGGAACTGGGCCAGAAAGGGAAGCTAGCCTGAGGCCACATGGAAATGAGGCGAGTGTGCTGCAGGGGCCCTGTCAGTATCCCGGCTGGGGGAAGAGGCGTTGCACAGGCTGCTTTGTATTCCAAAACTGGAGTTATCTCTTCTGTGACCCTGGTGCTTTCATGCTTACAGGTGCCAATCTTCTTCTTTGCTTGATTCAGCCAAAGTTGGGGAGGCGGGGAGAGGTGGAAAGACTTTGGTTCAGAAATTGTGATGGGGCTTGATGCGTATCTGCTTTCTTACGTTGGCTCTCCAGCGACCTTTCCTTTTAAAAAGTCTATGATTCTGTAATGACAGTGTATTCTATTGGCACAATCGTTACATTATAAGCCTAATAAGTTAAAGTGATTTCTGTAAGAGAATACAGGCTCATACAGGCTGCTGTAGTAAAAGAATAACGCATGGTGAGATGGTAGAGAGGAAACAATAGAGGCATTATGTAGCCTCCTAGAGCATCTGCTGCCTGAAGGAAGCCAGTAAATGAGGAAGGGGAGATAATGGGCTGCGTGGCTTGTGAGCTCGCTCACCATATTCTGGAAAGTATGTGAAATTCACTGTTTTAGCTTTTTACGCTGTCCCAAGGGGCTTGTCCTACATCAGACAACTGTTAACTAATATCCTGTGGATTTTAGTTTGTTACTCATTTTGCCTTTTCTTTCATGTTGCTATATTTTAAGGCACTGCAGCAATGAAATGAATTATTTTATTTATTCTGTTTGCAAAAGCAAAAAATATTAATAGCTCAAATGCAATGAAAGTATATTTGTAATGGTGTCATTATGGTATGACGTGGTATTTTTATTCTTGCTTGCAAAGCTGGGGATTGAATTTATACGCTCATGCACATCTGGATGGGAAGAAAGTCGTTGGAGTTTGTACGCAAGCAATTATTGATTGATGTCAAATTTTCTACATCAGGGCGTTTTCTTTTACACAAGAGACCCTTGTGTATTAACAATATTAAGAAACACTTCTGAATGAGAATTTTAACAAAGGATCACTGGCTTTAGTGAATTGTAGAATGTTACCTTCTTTGGAAGAAAGGTCTTTGGAGATGCAATCAGGTTAAGGATCTTGAAGTGGGAGATTATCTTGGATTATCTAGTTGGGCCCCAAAGGGGGGCACAATCATCCTTGTGAAAGACATAGGGAGATCTCATGCACACACACAGAAGGCATGTGAAAAGAGGCAGAGATTGGAGTCTCGTGGCCACTAGCAAAAAAATTGCTGGCACCCACAGATGTTGGAAGAGGCAAGGAATGGGTGGGTCCCTTTGAGGCCCAGAGGGAGTGCAGCTGCACTGACCCCTTGGCACCAGTGGTTCTGAGTTTGAACTTCTAGCTCCAGAACTGTGAGAGAATAAACTTCTGTTATTTTAAGTCACCAAGTCTGTTGTCATTTGCAGCCACATGAAACTAATACAAAAAGGAAAGAAATAAAAATGTAATGGAAAGCAACTCAGTCAAGAGGACTATATTAGCAAATTTAATTTTTAAATATAAGCATAATATACACTTTTAATGCAGTCCCGGTCTAGGTCATTTTACTTCTGACCATCAAATTAAGTTTGCAGAAACAACACCCTAATTGTTTCATGTGTGTTTGTATTCCCAACATGACTACAAATGGGGGGTCCTGTCTGGTGTGGTTATAGTTGTACCCACGTTACTTGGTGCATGGTAGGTTCTCAGTAAATATTTCCCAAAGGAGTACAATCTGAAGTATGAATGTCTTTCTAATCAGGGCTCCCATCTACTTTTACAGCTATGTTTCTCACTATTCTTTTCTTATGTTCTTGCCAGGAAAAGAAAAATCAAGTTGGTGAGATAGAAATAATGAGTAGTAAGCACAGTTTCCCTTGCGAAGAATAACGGTACAGGTGACAGATGGCACCAGAATAGACTGCATTATATCATATTAATTGGAAGGTTTTCCTACATCTTTTGGAGAAAGAAGCAAATTAGGACAAATCAAATATTTTATATTTTTATTTTAAAATGCAGTTTAAAGTGTGTTTTTAGGATCAGTATAGATAAAGCCCACAGGCTTCCTGGGCCTGCAGCATTCAACAGAGGCAATCAATATTCAGACTAACGTCAGTAAGCCACTGTTATTTCAAAGATAGGATAATTTTGGACTAAACCTTTTACAAGCATTTTTAAATAAGCATGGAAAGAAAAAGAATTTACAGTAGAATTATTTTAGCACGTTGGAATTGAGCTACTTGGTGATTTCTGAAACATGCCCTATCCTCTGAAAGTAGTTTTCTGCTTGTGAATTGCAGAATTTTGTATTCAGGACCATATCCTGTCTTAGATGATCAAGTGAACAAGATGATTGATTTTGTTTCCCCAACTTTAATCATGAAAAATTTTAGCACTTAGAAATGTTTTAAAATGGATAATGAATACACATAAATTTTACATCTGGACTCAAAGTTTGAATTTTCAAAAGCTTAACCAGGGGTGTCAAACTCATTTTCACCCGGGGGCCACATCAACCTTGTGGTTGCCTTCAAAGGACGGAATGTGATTTTAGGACTGTAGAAATGTAACTTATTCCTTCATTGTTAAGTGGGAGCTCGGTGCTGCCTCTGGGTAGAAACAAGGTGCGGGGCAGGATAAAACAAGGTGGAGGGCCAGATTCAGCCCACGGGCCTTGTGTTTGCCACCTGTGGCTTAAACTTTCAAAGCTCAGTACAAACTCCAGACCAATTAAAGCAAAATTCCTGATGGGTCAGCGGCATCAGTATCTTTTTTTGAAGGTCCTTGGGTGATTCTAATGTGCAGGCAAGTTTGAAGACCACTGTGCCAGGTACTGTGATCACAACAGAAGCAATTACAGTCTAATAGTCAATCTGTATTAAAGTTTCCACAATGTTTCCCTGGATGTCCTTCAGAGCTGTTTTTCTTTCTAAATTACAATGTATTTGGTTGCTGTGTCTCCACAAGGCCATGGAATTTTGTTTGCTCTCTTCACTGCTGGGTGCTGCTCAGGGCCTAGAAGAGAGACTGGGCAGAGTAGATAATTGACAAGTATTTGTAGGTTGCATGAATTTCATCAATGGCCAGGCATCTGCCGAGTGTTCATATGTCTGAGTGAAGTCTTTGCATGTAGAGTTTTTCTTGAGCATGAACGTGTCACCCTGGATTTAGAAAGATTAATGGAGAATCACAACTTTTTCATCAATGATTCATTTAGGTTCAAATATATGTGCAGAGTTGTAAGGTGGAATTCACTTTTGTTTTGTGTACACATTGCTCAGAGATTGTAAGGTGGAATTCACTTTTGTTTTGTGTACACATTGCTCAGAGACCCAGAAGGGCTTACCCATAGGGATCCCTGGGGCTCAGTGGGGCAAGTCTGAAAAAACCCTGGCTTTAAGGCTGCCTCTCCCCTAGAATCCACTGGTATTCTTATCTACATGGGATCACCTTTCCATTTTCTTACAACAACATATTTAATTCCACATTGTGGAAATATAAACCACACCTGGTAAAAAAAATTTAGATGGCGCTCAATATACGAGTTTTATTTTTTACTTTTCAGTGTTTGCTGCTGACATTTCCTTCCCGCCTCACATGTTAAAATTACTCATAACATTCACAGTAGTAGTATTTCTGTGTGAGCAGCTTACGCTCTAGTTGTCGGTAGAAGTGGCAGAGTTTGGGAGAAGAGGGTTTGTGAGGACAAGGAAAACGTGATGATAGGAAGAAGTGACTTGTGAATGTCATTGGTAACAGACAGGAAGATTGGGATTAGGACTTCCAGTAAAGACGGTGGCATTGGCAGACATGACTTGCCTCTTTGCACAACCACATCAAAATTACAACTAAATGTAGGACAACCGTCACTCAGAACAGTCAGAAATCAAGCTGAGTGGAAGTCTGACAACTACAGAATTAAAGAAACCACATCCTTCTAGACGGGTAGGAAAGATGCAGATATGGAACATGCTGGTCCCACATCCACATGTGGTGGATGAATACTCAGGAGGGATATCTCCAGAGTAGATAAAGAGCATTCAGAGCTATTTTACAGATAAGAAAAAACTAAAGGTGTTTATCAAACCAAACCATTGTTATACGAAATATTAAAGGGACTTATTTAAGAAAAAGAAGAATATCAAAACCATGAATAATAAAATGGCAAAAAATATACATCTATCAACAGTTGAATCTAAAAAGCAAACTAAGCACACCAGAAGAACAGAGACAGAATCATGGGTGTGGAGAATATTTTGATGTTTGCCAGATAGAAGGGGAGGGTGGGGAATGGGTGAAGAGGTGAGGGGGTTAAGAAGTACAAATAGGTAGTTACAGAATAGCCATGAGGTTATCAAGTACAGTGTAGGAAATGGAGTAGCCAAAGAAGTTATATGTATGACCCATGGACATGAACAAGGGTGGGGGGATGTCCTGAGAGGGGGGATGCTCGGTGGAGGGGGCAAAGGGGAAAAGTTAGGACAACTGTAATAGCACAATCAATACAATATAATTAAAAATAAATGGGTATTAGTCCAAAAAAAAAAAAAAGACAAGGTTGAGAATGTATATCCAAGGAAAGAGCCAGTGAGCCCTTCAGTGCCTGTTAGTGTTGACAGAACTCTGGGAAATATTACGGCCATTTCTCCTGTGTGCCTGTCAGTGCATACTCGACTTTAGGACAGCTCTGAAGTTGGACAAATAGCACACATAAACCTAATCTAACCCAAAGGTGGAAACTGAATGTTTTGAAACTGTGCCTTGTTTCTTTTAGAACCAGAATTTTCAGTTGTCTGTTGTCTTTAGTGAGAGTAAGCACCGCCAGACTGGCTGAAACTCATAGGTATATGCAAGTATGGTATTTATGCACAAGAAGAAAAGGTAGGAAAGAGCATATGGGTCAACAAAGGTAACTTTTTATTTAAACTTGACCTTTGGGACTGGGACCCTGACCATCTCTCTTAATTTACAGTTTTAGATTGATCTTGCGATTTACTTATGCAGGTTTGGCAATATAAAAATTCAGTGGTGGTGTTATTGTCCCTGAACATTTTATTGTCTTTTAAAAAATGTACAATCAATTCCTCATCTGTTTTTAGATAAATCACTGATTCATAGATAATTTTCAAGGATAGTACTTTTACCTCGTTATCATAGATTTTTATGGGTAAGGGATGTGCAGCGTCAGTTGGTCTAACTCTCTCAACGCACGAGGAAATAGGGGTCGGGAGAGGTAAGAGAGCTGCTCGAGGTAACACAGAGCCAGCTGGTGATGGAGCCAAAAAGAGAACCTGGAAACCCTGATGAGTGTTTAATGGTTATTCAAGGTCACTCACATCCAGCTGGTGTTGGAGAGACAGAACCCGAAATCCTTGATGAATGTTGTTAGATGATGGGGCTGCTACCTGCGCACCCTTTTTTCAAGGCATTTTAAAGAATATTAGTGCAACACTATAATATTAAAGGCTACAAATTTGTAGTAATATCGTTATATTGAGTTTGATGGATGGATAGCGTGTTTTCATTCCATCTTCTTAAAGGATGGAGAAGGAATGTTTTCTAGCACAATCTCTAACTTTGGGGATGCTGAGGGTGTGAGCACCTGGCATGCGTACCTCTTCTTAGAGAGTCAGTGGTTGATTTCGGATGGTTTGGTGGTTGCAAATACTGTGACTATTCAACGACTACATATGGACACATTGAGCCTTCTTTAATGGATTACCCAGTGACGTAGGTTCTAGTGGTGGTATTTCACCTGTTACCCCTTTGCAGCTCATGGGGCTCATTTAACCTTATGGGTAGTCAGAAAGCAGAAGTAACCATCCTTACCACTTCTGCTTGCAAGGAGACATTGACTGCTTTTGCCGCTGACTTATTTCTTTCCCGTCTACTTCAGAACACTCACCACTGTGTCAGATGTGAGTAGGCTTGGCCTCATGACCTCTCCCCATTCTCCCCCACTTTTCTCACTGTTCAACAGCCTCTTCTGGATGCAGCCAAGAAAGAATCAGAATCTGACACTCGGTCCACTAAATCAAGTGCCTGACCCCAGTGACACTAACCAGATTACTTTTTTTGGTGGATCTGTTTTATATTTTTGGCAAGAAAAGAAAAAAAAAAAGCTGCCATTTAAAATGATCCCTGGCCACTTAATTGGTCAACCCTTACATGGGACATAGTTGCTGCTCTAGTTGTGGGCGAGCACTGAGTAGGGCGAGGTGGAGTAGGGTGGTGGGAGGGGGCTATGGGTTGAACTTGGAGTGTGAGTTGGTCTGGAATTGAGAGCTATTTGATTGGCAGTGCAGGTAATCATAGGGACATAGGGAAGAGAATTGATTATGAGTATTGTCCAAAGAACAAGGGGTGGGGAAAACAGTTAAGTATCTGTGTCTTCTTCCTTCCGAAATACTTTCTCATACTCTCTTAGGGCTGGAACCAAGGAAGCAGCCTTGGTTATACATCCATTTATACCAAGTAGGGCAAAGGGCAGATGGTGGTGCTTCATAGAGAAATGCCAGTATTTTTAGATGTCTGTGGCAAATATAAACTTGTACGGACTTTCCAGATTAAAGCACCACATAGCGGAATGCTAAAGCTGCTCCAGCATCCATTCGTATTGTAGATGTTGAAAATGTGTTCCAGGGTTACATAGCTGGTTAGTGTCGGACTGAACTAAACTTCATATTGCCACTCGGCCTCTTAATTAGATATTGTAAGGTGGAGAGGTTAGCCAGAATGAGCTGAAGGTGCATCTCCTGGTGTCCGGGTAGAGCTCTCCTATGTATGATGTAACCTTGGGGGTTATTTACCTGTGCAGATGTTTAAAGAGTTCCCGGCTGGCGGTGAGGGCTCAGTTAAGTGCAAGCTACTGCTATCGTTATTCTGTTCCTCTTGGCTATTTGCTTACTTACTAGCAATTTTGTCAAAATTTTTAAGATAAAAAGAAGTGACATCTTATAAAAATAAAACTTGTGAATTATTTATAGATTCAGTTGGCCACATTTTATAAGTGATAATGAGCTGATGTTATAAACAAAGGGGATTCATAGTTTAGCTCTTAGGCAATGTCTCTATTGAGAGGCCAAATATATATTCTTCATTTAGGTATATTACAGAAAAATGTTAATATATTTTTTTGTAATTGCTGAGTACCATAGAATTTCGAAACTTAAACATTACATTTAAGATACCATGCTGACATTCTATACTCCCTTGATTGATGAAAAAGGAAATGGCCAGAGAGATAAGTGATATATTCAAGATTACATAGTTAGTAATAGAGCCAGGCAGGCCGCCTGTGGAGCCCCTCCTGTGAGGCATAGACACGTATTACAGACCTTCATGTATCACCTGCTCAGCTAGCATCTTACACTGCTTTGCTTAATTGGGTGGGTGTAACAATGAGAATTTCATGGACACTTTTCACATAGATAAAAATAGTCAATTGAAATTTTTAGACAGTTTATAAAATACTTCAATGAGTGTATTTCTTTAATGATGAAGGAGAGATTAAAAGCTTAAAGCAATTGGGAAGAAGCTAAAAACTGATCACTGACCTTTTTCAAAGAGAAAAGTGTGTGTGTGTGTGTGTGTGTGTGTGTGTGTGTGTGTGTGAGAGAGAGAGAGAGAATTACTCGGTGAGTCTAGAGATTCAGAAAATGAAATTTGAGACAGTGTCTTTGAAACCTTTCCCTCTTTTGTCATTCAGCTGAGTGGCTTTGGGAGAATATCCACTTTCTTTTTCCACATTTTGATTGTGTTTAATATAGAGCATAAAATAGCTTAAAATGATAGAAGTTCTTCAAAGGATAGAAATATCAGATTTTTAAGGCTGGTGAAGTGCATTCAGTACCGTAACAAGTACCTAGTGGTCTGAAATGAGACTAGATTTTGAGTGTGGTCTTCTCCTCAGATACCATTAGAAAGAGTCAACTGATGATACATTAATTTAAAAGAAGCAAATAGTAACAATAAGGTCTTGAAAAGAATAGCAATAATCTAATCTGATCATTGAGATGTTTACCACCTAAATGGATGGAGGGCTGAGAAATTGCAAAGAGACAGATCATGAGTTTAAAAAGTATGTAAATCATTGCTGACTAATTAACAATAGCTAAAACATACAAAGCATGCTTTTAGAAATTTAAAAAATTATTTCAGATTAAATGTTGTGAATTTTCTTATCTCTACTCTTCCTATTCAGTCAAAAAATAAAGAGGAAAAACACTCATAAAATAAACTTGGTTTGAATCCAAAATGAGGTAAAACTTAAAAGTTTCATTTGGGACATTCATTTGATTACTCCATTGAAGATTTTTGGCATGGTTATATTGTCCTGGAAAGCAAATTAGAGATAGTTTTTGACTTGAAAAAAAATGAAATGAATAAGGGAAATAGGAACAAGACTGAGGCTGTCCTACTTTGGGGACATTATGAGAAGGCTGGGGTTTTTGGAAAGACAGTGATGCTGGGAAAATAGAAGGCAGCAGGAAAAGAGGAAGACCAACTGTGGGACAGACTGACTTCATAGAGAAGCCGTATGCTGGGTCTATGGGAGCTGAGCAGGGCTGCTCAGGACAGGACACTGTGGGCATCACTCATTCGCAGGGTCACCAGGAGTCAGAGCTGATTAAATCACACGATGCAGAACACATTTGCATTAAATTTTCATGTAGTATGAAAATGTATAGCAAATAAAAATATTTCCATTTTAAAATATTGAATAAATGACAGTGTGAAGCACAGTAGAACTACCTTTCTAAAATTTCCCTAAGCCATGTTTTTAAAGAAAAAAAGATCTAATTTTTTCAAAAGGAATGTAAATGTTATCAAATCATTCATTGGTATATCGGAAAGAAACTGGGCAGGAAGGGAGAGACCTGAGTTGCAGCCTTGTCTGCAAACAACCAGTTGTACGACCAGAGACTGTTTCCTCACCTCTTAGTCCCATTTCCTTCATCTGTGAAATAAAATGATTTGACTAGGTCATCTAAAAATTTCTTTCATCTCTGCAAACCTGTCATTATTAAATAATTTGAGAATTCAGAAATCCAGATGGCCAAGAGCTTGAAAGCTTTATTGAGGATATTAATAAGAAGCAGATTTTAAAGGAAATATCAAACTTGGTTTTCAAAAAGAGGGCATTCCACTTGGACAAATAGCATGAACAGAGACATATTGGCAGAGACCTTCTCTTAACTTATTGCCTATTATAAAAGCAAAGTCCTTTACCCTATAGGTAGACTGAATCAAGGATTAGCTCAGCAGATTGGGGGCAGACACTGAAGAAAATTTTCTGGCTGCTAGAAAGGACTACTTTGAATAGAGTTGTATTATAGCTGATGAATATGAAGTATCTTAGTTCTGCTGAGATATGGACATTAACACACTTTCCAATTCTGTGCGGAGAGGACTAAAGAAAAGCTCACCGTGGCTCATGGAAGCAAGACTGAAGACATATAAGATGGGCAAAGCTGCGGGAGCAGTGTTGAATGAGTTCTGGGTGCTGAGAGAGTGAGATGTGGGAAGGAAGAGGGACTGACATAATGGGCTGGCTGGGAACTGGAAAATCCCAAAGATAGGAAGGAGTTTGGTCATGGGTCAGGAAGGGGAACACTGAATTAGAGACCTTTGTGATTTGCGTTAATAAGGCTGAGGCTTTGACAAATAGCAGGACTTGATGTGCACTGGGGACGAGTCAGCATACACAATTAAGGAAGAAATGTGGAGCATGGGGTCAGAGTGACACAGATGTTGGAATTGTAAGGGTGATGATTACAGAGGGCAGGGGTGAAAAATCTGGTCCCTGAATAGGAGAGAGAAGAAAAGGAGGAGTGTGCACGCGCGCCTGTCCTGAGGGTGTGCGTGCGTGTGTGCATGTGGTGATTATGAAGCCAGCTGTGTCACCGTCAGTCACCTGCTGTGAATGTAATCACTGAACCTCTGTGTGCTCTCCAGAACAAAATGAGGGTGAGGAAAGTTGAATTGTATCTCCTTCTCAGTGGGGGCAATGTTGCTCTCTCAAGGGCATTTTGGAAATTTGTGGGGGTGTTTTATGTTGTCTCATTGTTTGCAGGGCAGGTTCCAGTTGTGTAGACGTCCTACGGTTTCAAGACAGGCCTGCCAAACAAAGAAATCGTCTGGTGTTTTCGCTGACGTTAGAATGACTCAATGGGCATTCCTGAAGGATGTCATATTAAAATGTCTCATCTCTCCTTATCTTTACTTAAGTTTTTACTTCCATGTACCACCTTCTCTTTATTCTCTTATTTTCTGTATTTTTTAATAAGGAGTGTTTTCTAATCTTGCTTTTCTCCAAATCTAAACACATTCATCATTAGTAGATTTCAGCAGCTGACCTCCTCATGCCTTATGGTATCTGAGCACTAATTCATTTTTTAAAGTGTGCAATCTTTTATATTATATTTCTTTATTTCTCTTAATATGATTGAGGGCTTGGGTACATACACACGCTTGATTTTGTTAAAATTGCGTAGAGATAAATGATCTGAATTTCACTTCAGTATGGCAATGGTAGAGTTGATAAATGTATATTATGTGAAGAGCAGGTCTGTTGAGGTTAAGGATCACTAAACTAGATGATCTCCAAGGCCTCTCCCTTCTGACATCTCCAAAATACTGCAGCTTCATGAATATCAGGATTTGAAGAAGTAGGTTTATCACACTGGGAAGTGTTCAAAGTAGGCAGCATCAGTACAGGCATTGGGTGGAAGTCAGCAATTCCTTGTGAGTCTAGGAGGGCTGAAGAGGTTGAGATCTGTCTGCAGGGGAGGGGCATGATGGGCCTTTTGGAGAACCAGGTCCCTGCTGATGGGATGGCAGAGAGAAGGGACTTTTATTTGGAGGTCTGAGAGGAGAGGGCTTTGAGTGGAGGGCTTTAAAAACACAGGCACTAAGTTATGCCTTCACAGTCATTGCTTTAGCTGCACGTGGGTGATTCTTCTTGTGAGGCAAAGTAGGTGGTGGAAGAGGTTTTTCAAATAATCTAGCTACCCGCCCCCCTCACCCCCCCCCAATGTTTTCCTTTCTTCAGGAACTTTATTTTTAAATGATGGTGCCATTATCCATCATTAGCGCGAAGGTCCTCTACCAGAACGCATGAAAATCATTACTCATGATAGGCGATCTTCCTTTTAATTTTAACAGGCACACGATCAAAACTTCAGTTTTGAATTGGAAAGTTTATTTTCTATATGTAAGCATCTATAATATATTAAAGAACATTTAAAATTTCAGAACTGCAAGTGATTGCATAAGTTGGCACATGAGAAAGTATGAAGATCAAAATGATAAAACACCCTTTAAAATATAAGAGGAGATCTTAGGTTTTACTTTCTTTTCCTAAAGTTGGTTTTGGACCAGAGAAAGTCTGAACTTGATGTTTAACATTAGCACTGACTATGGGCAGCAGTGAAATTGTGAGGGGATGTTTTGGAGTTAAATTTAAAGGGGACTCTTAATAAAAAATTCTTGTTCCAGTTTTGAATAAGTTGCTTTATGTAAATGTGAGTGCTTCAGGAGAAACATTAGACAAAGTATGAAAGGAGAGATGGATGTAGAGTCAAATGAAAAGGAAATAGATGTTAATGCTGTTTATATTTGTAATGTGTGATGAAGACCGGGGTCCCAGATTATGGTGGGACATTGAGTACATTCTGCACAACTGCTATAATGTTTGTTCGCTCTGGAAGATTCAGTTAATACTGGAAAGCAGAACTAAAATGCCAATCAAACCAGTGCCTAAAGACAGTCATGGTCACATTTTGGTGGATGTTATTTTAGTCATTTTGTTTCTGTTGCTCTTTAAAAAGTGCACGTTGACTGTGAAGCCCGGTGGCTGGAGCCTTGCTTCAGGGAGAGGAAGGGATGGACACTGCTCGCCTGGAGTCCACTGCTTCTGCCACAGCCACCCGTGTCATTGCTTCATTTCTGTGGACATGAGGCACTCACAGTGCCATTGCCTTTTCAAACCATGATCCTCTTTTATTGAGTATCTACTGTGTAGCATTTGGTCCTTTACAAGAATCGTTTCCAATCCTTGTGATATTGTTATTTTCTTTTGAGGATAAGGAAAAGGAGGTCAAAGAGGTTAGGTGTTTTGCCCAAGGTTCTACATGCAGCGACTGGCAGACAAGAAGACTGCTGGACTCACACCTGCATTTGCTCCAAAACACTCATCTGAGAAGATAAATGCACCCCTATGTTCATTGCAGCATTACTTACAATAGCCAAGGTATTGAACCAACCCCGGTGCCCACCAGTAGACAAGTGGATAAAGAAGAGGTTTTATACACAAACGTACACACATACACAATGGAATAGTTCTCAGCCAATAAAAAAGAATGAAATCTTACCATTTGCAACAGCATGGATGGACCCAGAAAGTATTATGCTAAGTGAAATAAGTCAGACAGAGACAGACAAATCCACGTGATCTCAGTTAAACGTGGAATCTAAAGAACAAAATAAATGGACAAACCAACTCATAGATACAAAGAACAAACTGATGGTTGCCAGGTGGGATAGGGATTGGAGAACTGGGTGAAAAAGATGAAGGGATTAAGAAGTACAGATTGGTAGTTAGAAAATAGTCATGGGGAAGTGAAGTACAGCATAGAGAACATAATCAGTAACATGGTAGTTATGTACAGTGCCAGGTGGGTACTAGAATTACCAAGGGATCACTTCCTAAGTTATATAAATGTTTAACTCCTGTGCTATACACCAGAAACTAATAGTGAATGTCAAGTGTAATTGAAAAACATTTTTTAAAAGCCTGCATAGGTCCCTGTGGCACCAGACTCTTTGAGGACAGGTGTCTCATCAGCATTGTGGATTGCATCCCATAGCTGTGGTGTGCCTTAGGAACAGTAGGGAGGGTGTGAGGAGTGGGAACTATGCAGAGGAGGCTCCCAGGGCCCGAGAAGCAGCTGGGCCAGGTGGGCTCGGCAAGCCAACACTGTTGGACTGATTGGGTTCATGAAGAGAGACGTGGGAGATGGACCTCAGTCCAGATGGGGAGAGAAGCTGGGGCAGCAGAGGATCTTGGGAGATGAAGAAAACTCTCAGCACCGATGAAGCAGGCTGGTCCTGTACTGACTGCTTTTATGGTTTACAAAGAGATTGAAAAGAAAAGTTGGAGATGAAGATACCTGTTGAATTTAGAATGTTTTTTTTTTTTTTATATATTTCTGGGGAACACTTGTCAAATGATGGTTTGGGGACTAATGGTTGAGGATGCTGCATTTATTCTGCACATGTTCTCCGCACGGCGGTGATAACCTTCTTTAACAGGAAAGGTTGTTCTGAAATAAATGATGGCTAAAAACAGGGGGCTGAGATCATGTCTGGCTTGGGAAGTACAATTCCCCTGTCTTTAGTAAAAGACTGTTTGAATGAAGGAAAATGAATATAAGCAAGACCAAATAAGCTCGTTGCATGATAATTGTAAAAGGATGGGAGGCAGTGACAAGGAAACTTGAAATATCTGTGGTACCTGTAAGTCGCAGACTTGCTCACATTCCCAAGTGGCATTTGAAGTGCACAGGAGAAGAGATATGGAAATTGTTCTCAGCCTCTTCCCTCACTTTTCATTTTTACTTCTTGTTGATAGATGTACATGTCTTTTCTTCCCCTGGATGAAAAGGACATCACTGATGCTCCCTCCTCTTGCTTGTCCATTGTCCCATTGTTTGACCACCTCCTCCTTTCCCTGCTTGTTTTTCAACTTTGCTGCATACATGTATTCTGAATGCCTGCTAACCTTCCTTCTCTTGGACAAGAGCCCAGGTAGACATTATTAGCCTCCTGCCCATGGCCAGGAGCCTGCTGGGAACCTCTGAAGTTCTTGTCAGTTTCTCTTTGACCTTCATGTGTGTATTGCCTTCTGCCTGGCAGATCCTGACCTGAGTAGGGTAGCCAACCCTGTGCTAGATACCCCGAATCTCAGTAAATGCTTCCTGAATGAGTTCATTACTCACCGGGGGAGGAGAGCCCCTTTCACGGGAGAACTTCCTCTTCAGATATCTCGGGATCTAATATCTATCTACCTATCATATATATCACATGTATATATATGCTATATGTATATTCTTTTTGTAGACCTGTTGGATGCCTGACTCAATATTGTAGGCTTTTAGTTGTTTTAAATTTGTAAATGCTTTTTTGCAGAAAGCATTTTTTAAAGATATAAGGGACTTCTGGCTTCTGGGCCAAATAGGGGTTGTAGTTTAATTCCATCTAGCCCTGAGCAGTATTAGTAGATGTCACAGTCACCAGGATTTTTTAACACATTGGGCCATAATGCCCACAAGATGGGGATATTATTCCATGACGGGGGGCGGGGGGTTGCTGTCCTTTTTCTTGGTAAAATTGGGGCAATGTGGGATTCTTCACTTTTCAGAGTGAGAAGATAGTTTTATTTTTAATCTGAAAATGAGTAAAAATAATTTTATAATGTGATCGTTACAATTTTCTAAGTGCCTCAATATTTTGTGAAATTTGTGAAATCAGTTGACACTGATTACACATTCTATATGGGAGTTTGACTCTAGTTTTCTTAACAAAAGAGTATTTTTAGATGAATTAGATACCTGACCCTCAATATCAAAACTATGGTTCATCCCAGATTTAAAGGAGGAGGCATTAAGCATCAGCAAAGAACGGGAAATTGGCTTCTAACAGGTGTGAGAGAGAAGGACAGGTTTCCTGTCAACAAGGAGTTATAACCGCATTGGTGGGTTGAGATACACACACATTAAATGATGAGTGAACCAGGCAGTGTTATTTATAATCACATGTGCATTTATTTTTAATCTCTACCCTGTATATTTCCAAAAGAATTTGTGTCTGTTTATATGTGCATATATATAGTCAAGGTGTAAATCAGTTTATAATGAGGTCTCTTATAAGAGAATTAGCTGGGGAAGGGAGGAAGCAGGTACTGGACCCAGGCTGGAAGGCGTCCCAGAGCAGGGGCATCCAGGATGGGGCTGAACAGTCTGGAGAGGGGCAAGGGGCATTCCAGGTGAGGGAAGGCGCATGAGCAAACTATTCTCAATACATGCTCCAAAGGATGTATATATTGTAATAGTGGTGTGATTGGACCCCTGCCATTTTTTGGCTGCTTTGGGGAATTCCTTACTTTCTGAGCTTTGCTGGGAGGCGGGCCCCCCCCCCCCTCCGTGACAAACAGGGTGATATCTAGTGCTGTAGGCGCAGGGGGTGTGAGCTGCATCCATCTACTGTTCCAGTGTGCCTGGACCCCCCCAGGGCATGATTTAGGGCATTACTCATGGCTGCTGGACATTTGGGGAGCCAGCCAGTAAGCTTTTAAAACAAATCCCTTCTGTTTAATCAGAGCTGATGTTTGTAACTTGCAAACAGAAGCCCTGGTAGAAATAGATACTCATCACTGGGCACTATGCTCTGTGCCAAAAAAGTTCCAGGTGTTTTATGGACATAAGCTCACTCACCACCACCCTGAAAAAGAGCTAACATCATTACTCCTCAGTTCACAGGTGAGAAGACTGAGCTTCAGAGGGTTGAGTAACTTACCCAAGGTCATACAGGCAGCAGCAGGGAGCCGGGATGTCATCCAGGCATTTCTGACATGGAGACTGTGAGGCTAGCCTCTCTGTCTCCCACTCTTTGAGAAGAGCAGATCATAAATATTAACTACCTGCATGTATATTGGAGTACTTCATTATGAAAGAATTTTTTTTTTTTTCTTGGCTCAGAACACAGCTCAGGAAGGATTTAATGCTCTTTCTTGAGTATCAAAAATAGGAGTTGACAGTTGTAGATTGTCATTGGTTAGGACATGGAATGAGAGGAGAGGTTTTCTCACCTTGGTCTGCTTTACTTTGTTGTCTTTGGTGTTGATATAAAAGCAGACGGTACCTCCTGAGGGCTATACCTGTTTAGAGGAAGGCAAGTGGGGAGGGTGGAGGTGAGGGAGAAAGCCGTGTATCACAAGGGTGCTGTCAGGAGTTCTGCTCCTCACATCATTAAGTTTTTACAACTACTAGAATAATCTATACCCAATTTATTTTGCCTGGGATAATATATACCCAAATATCTGCATGGCTAAACCTCCCCTCCTCCCCACATCATTCAGGTCTCTGCTCAAGTGTCTTATCAGAGAGGTCTTCTCTTCCCATCTCTAATAGTCCAACCAACTTCTCCCCCCCCCCATCTCTTAATTTACCTAATGTATTTTCATAGCATTTCTCACTACCTGGAAGATTATAAATACTTGTTTACTTTCTGTCTCCATGCCGCTAGAATGTAAACTTCGTTAGAACCATGACTTTATTCTTTGCAGAACCCTCAGCATTTAGAAGGTACCTGATACATAGTAGATGCTCAATAAGTTATTTTGAGTAAATGAAAGATCGTGAGAAAACTGAGGCTCAGAGAATTTTAGATAACTTGTCTAAGATCTCATGGAAGACGCAGAAGTTGTCTTAAAATGCTAGACTATGTGACTCCGAAAATTCCTCATGTTCCCCCTTCGCTAAGATCCCTCTGTCTGGGAAAAAGCCTTTATTTGTACACGATTGGAATAGGAGACATGTCACAGGATTTGTTTTTTTAAGTTGGAAAAATAAAAATTTTAAGTAGCAAATTCAGCTTGCCTATTTTACAAATGAGGAAGTAACTGTGATCCATTGAGGTGAGGTGGCTTGATCGAAGTAATACAGGTGTTCACTGATGGAAGAAGGCCAAGAATCAAGATACAACAATCTCCCAGTTCAGTCCGACCGCCCTACATCCTGCTGCACTTCCTTCTAGACAAGTGAGCCCTTTCTTAATGCAGAATTTAGATGTTACTCACTGGTGGTAGATTTGAAATAGTCATGTTATCTTAATGCCATAATATTAATGCAGGGGAGCAGAGACTGAAAACCAGTTGCCCACAGAGACCAGCAGATTACATAACATCCAGATAGTACTGGTGGGGACTGTGACAAACTAGAGGTACAGTCCACCCTTGATCAATGTGGGGACTGAAGTGTCACCACCTGCACAGTTGAAAATCCACTTGTAACAAGTCAGCCCTCTGCCTAGGTGGATTCCCAACCACCAATGAAAAATTATATCCCCTGTTCATAGGGCCTAGTCCCCTAGCACCTGCTGACTGCCCAGAAGAACATACTACAAGAGAAAAATGTGGTAAGCCAATCTAAAAATGTCGGAAACACCCCACTGGCCAAACAGATATTTCTGCCAGCCAGATCTAGCCGGAAGCTTCCCAGCGACAGCTTGAAGCCTTACTATTAACAGTTCTGTGCTTTCCAAAGCAGTTAGTTTCAAAGGTGGGAATATGTTGGCGAAATTGGGAGGCTGTGTCATTGTGGTTAATTGTTCTTCAGACTAGCCAAAGGACCAGTGGTTTAGGCTCTCAAAGCTCACAGAGGGGCAATAATTATCAATAAAAGAGTATTTATTGCCTGTCCTTATTGTCCTGGTGATAAAGTTGGAGAGTGATGTGTTTTCTCTGTCATAATGCCATCTGTCCTAATGGAAGGTAGTCGGGTATGTTATTTACTGAGTGGGAATCAGAAACCATTTTAGAGATGCGGTGCAGCAGTTAACTACCTGTACGTCACTGGGCAAATCCCCAATTTTCTACTCTGCCATATTCCCATTTGAGTACTTAAAGCCTGGACTTTACGAGACCTAGAAAACTAAGGATGCAGAAGATTTTAGGTTGGACTTGAGCTCGGTTCTTTGTCTCTTAAAAAAGAAGCCCATGTTAGAGAAAGGTGGGTTGGATTGCTTGCATGTATCACTTACGACTTTAAGCACACTGATAATTCCAGTGGATCTGCTGCCCTTCCCCTCATGATCCAGCTGTGAGGCTCAGACAGGTTAACAATGATTTGACTTAGTGATCTCCAGATTCCTTCTTGTTCTAACTCCATCATATCTTGAATGACCCTTTCTGAGGACAGGTTTCAGTGGCTTTTGTCACATGGAGACTGAGAGCATAGGGCCTGGGGTTCTTGGCCTGGGTCGTGCTCTTGCTGTCCTGGTCCAGGCAGTGTCTTTCTCTTAGTCTCAGTCTCCTCATTCTTAAACTGGGGATAATTGTGGTGACTACCTCACTGTCTCGTTGTTATCTCTGTTCCTGGCAAATTATCAAATGCTCCTTTAATTCTTATAATGCAGCAACTGTGTGGTATAGATAATAAAAATTTAATTAACATATACATTTGAAATACAGCGTGAAAATTCCCCCCTTTCCCAGCAGATTCAGGGCTTTTCAACTTCTTTGTAGGAACTGAGCTGTACTGGAAATAAAAGCTGGCAGGGTTTGTGTGCCTCTGTGTTCGAATGGTACCAAGTAATTAAGGGACAGAGGTAAAGACAGATGAATCGTGTGTAAGGTGGGTGTGAGCTGTAGCTCTCCTGGATGTTAACTGAAGAGCTAACTTTTGGACATGTGGCTATGCAGACATGCCTGTGACCACCCTATGCACAGTGGAACAGAAAGAAGGCTTGCACGTGTGGGTTTAGTATCACTGGAAGGACACCATCTGATACAGCTGCACAGTGGTGGGAAAAGTTCATGGCATGACAAGATGCTTCAGTAGCTTTCGCATGCTAATATGAAGGGCATCTGCTCTGGGAGAACAAAACACCTCTCTGGATCCATACTGGAGCATGTTTGAAGGCAAGAGGATGGCAACAGACAAACTGCACTCACTTCAAAAGGAGAGTGAGGGTTTATGTTGAGTGCTCCAAGTTGCCTAGGAGTAGGCACCGTGCCCTGATGGGCCATTCAGACTGGGCTGCCCTCTCTACTGAAAGAGCAGCCTGTCCTTGTCTGCTGTGCTTTCATCTTCTGCCGTATTTGTATTCATGTGCACTGCTCCCCACATGAAAGCACAGCATGCTGTTCCCGGCTTGGCTTCTGTGACCTGCAGTAAAACCAAATCTTAAAAAATATTTTAAGGCTTTTACATGGAATGCTAATTATGCACAGTGGTATTTAATCATTTGGCATCTCACCAGAAGCATTCAGAAGAAGGTCTTGCAACTCAGGGAGCAGCAGCCTGTACAGGTCATGGGAGGGGCTCTTGATTGCAAGGCCTCAGCCCTCTGGGTGTGTGCATGGCAACAAGGGACAACGACGTCAGTGTCACCTGGGAAACAGAGGACACAGAAGACCTCTTGGTAGGCTGGAAATCAGCTCTGCACAGCTGCTGGATTCTGAACAAACTCCAGGAGAGTTGTTCACTGGGTGAGCATGGTGGGATGAGTTGGCTGGGACGGGCTGAGGCTGGGAAATGGAATACTCTCCATGGTATTGTCAAGAATGCTTTGGGGGCCACAAGTGAATCTCACTTTTAACCAGTTTAAATTGTGGTCTTTCAGAGCTGGGTATGTCGTTAGAAGAGAATGTCTTGTTCTCTATCCCCCTCATACAGCAGGGTAGACCGGCGTGCAGGGGTAAAGCCTGGTGAAGCCGGCCTAGAACCCAGGTCTTCTGATTCTCTCACGGGTTCTGCTGACTCTTCCCAGCAGGCAGTGGCCTCGAAGCTTCCATTTAATTCTTCCTTCATTCACATCAAATACGTTTTTCAACAAACAAATTTGTTGTTCAGTACCCTTGAATATTCAGGAACATTAATATGAGTTCATCTTAAGGATAAATAGAATTTTTTAAAATTTTGATTTACTCCAACTTCTTTTTTAAAAATATATTTTATTGATTATGCTATTATAATTGTCCCAATTTTTCTCCCTTTGCCCCCCTCTGCCAGGTACCCCCATTCTCAACAGTACCTGCCCACCCCCCTCCTTACTTCAGGTCCGTGGGTCGTGCACATAAGTTCTTTGGCTTCTCTATTTCCTGCACTGTTCTTAACATCCCCCTGTCTGTTTTGTACCTACTGATTTATGCTTCTTAATCCCTGCTCTTTTTCCCCCATTCTTTCCCTTCCCCCTCCCAGCTGATAACCCTCCAAATGATCCCCATATCTATGATTCTGTTCCTGATCTGCTTGTTTGATTAGTTTGTATTTTAGATTCAGTTGTTGATAGTTGTGAATTTGTTGCCACTTTAATGTTCATACTTTTGATCTTCTTTTTTTTAAATAAGTCCCTTTAACATTTCATGTAATAATGGCTTGGTGATGATGGACTCCTTTACCTTTATCTTTTATGGAAAGCACTTTATCTGCCCTTCCATTCTAAATGAGAGCTTTCTGAATAGAATAATCTTGGATGTAGGTCCTTGCTTTTCATCACTCTGAATACTTATTGCCAGTCCCTTCTAGCCTGCAAAGTTTCTTTTGAGAAATCAGCTGACAGTCTTATAGGAACTCCTTTCTAGGTAATTGTCTGCTTTTCTCCTGCTGCTTTTAAGATTCCCTCTTTATCTTTAACCTTTGGCATTTCAGTTATGATGTATCCTGTTGTGGTCCTCTTTGGGTCCAACTTTTTTGGGACTCTGTGCTTCCTGGACTTCCATGTCTATTTCCTTCACCAAATTAAGGAAGTTTGCTTTCATTATTTTTTCAAATAAGTTTTCAATTTCTTACTCTTCCTCTTCTTTTCTGGCATCCCTATGATTTGGATATTGGTAAATTTGGAGATGTCCCAGAAGCTTCTTAGACTATCCTCATATTTTTGAGTTCTTTCTTCTTCTTCTTCTTGTTCTGATTGAATGCTTTTTTCCTCCTTATGTTCCAAATCATTGATTTGATTCTCAGCTTCATCCTCTCCACTGTTGGCTCCCTGTAGATTTTTCTTTATTTCACTTAATGTAACCTTCATTTGTACCTCGGTCTTTTTTATGCTGTTGCTGTACTCAGTGAGTTCTCTGAGCATCCTTATCACCAGTTTTTTCAACTCTGCCTCTGATAGGTTGGTTATCTCCATTTCATTTTGTTCTTTTTCTGGAGTTTTATTCTGTTCTTTCATTTGGGCCATATTTCTTTGTCTCCTCAATTTGGCAGCCCCCCTGTATTTGTTTCTATGTATTAGGTAGAGTTTCTTTGACTCCCTGTCTTAGTAGCGTGACCTGTTGTAGAGAAGGCACCTGTAAATTGTGTGGGGTGGAGCCTTAGGTAACCACCTAAGGGTGGGGAAACCCACTTAACTGCTTTGTGGCTCTGTGTGGAGGGGAGAGGTCAGAGAGGGGACAGTGCCGCTGCCTCGCTTCTGAAGGTTTGGCTGAGAGGAAGCTGTCTCCAAGCACTCACCCTGTTTCCAGTCACTTCACTTTCTCCCGTATGCAACTGGTGCCCTTCCAGCTGTTGCCCTGGTGCTGAATACCAGAGGGGGTGGCTCTCCATGAGTCCTAAGTCCATGTGGGCCCTTTAAGAGGAGTCTCCTGAAAATCCAGGAGTTTCTTCTGCTGCACCTACCCTCACTGGTTTTTACAGCCAGAAGTTATGGGTATTTATCTTCTCATAACTTGGTGCTGGAACCTGGGCTGTGTGGTCTGGCCTGGGGCTGGGATTGCTTGCTTCCGAGGTAACCCTCCTGATTTTTATCCACCACATGTGAATGTGGGGTGCCTGTTCCTCCACCCCTCCATGCCTCACTGTGTCCCTGCACCTCTCTGCCTGTCTTTGTGTCTCCTCCCCTCTTGCCTGTTTGGATGAGTGTGGCTTCTTTAAATCCTTGATTGTTGAACTTTCATACAGCTCAGTTTTCTGATGGTTCTGGGTGACATTTGTTTGGTGATCTACTTGTAATTTTTTCTGTAGTTATGCAAGGAGGCAAAGCGTGTTTACCTATGCCTCCATCTTGATTGGAAATCCAAGTTCTTCTTTTTTTCTTTCTTACTGAATATATTGAGGTGACATTGGTTAATAAAATTGTATAGGTTTCAGGTGTACAGTTCCTTAATACATCATCTGTATATTGTATTATGTGTTCACCACCCCAAGTCAAGTCTCCTTCTGTCACCATTTATTCCCCCATATGCTCTTTTATCTCCCTCTATCACCCATTCCCCCTGGTAATTGCCATACTATTGTCTGTGTCTATGTGTTTTTCCCCTAAATCTCTTCACCATTTTTACCCACTCCCACAACCCGCCATCCCCTCTGACAGCTGTCAGTCTGTTCTCTTTCTATGAGTCTGTTTCCATTTTGCTTGTTAGTTCAGTTTCTTGATTAGATTCCACATATGAGTGAAATCATGTTGTTTTTGTCTTTCTCTGATTGGCCTATTTTCCTTAGCATAATGATCTCTAGGTCTATGCACACTGCCGCAAAGGGTAAGATTCCCTTCTTTTTTCACAGCTGAGTAGTATTCCATCGTGTCAATGTACCCAGCTTTTTTATCCACTCATCTCCTGATGGACACTTGGGTTGCTTCCAAATCTTGGCTATTGTAAATAACCCTGCAATGAACATAGGGGTGCATATACTCTTTGGCATTAGTGTTTCAGGTTTCTTCAGATACATTCCCAGAAGTAGAATTGCTGGGTCATAAGACAGTTCCATTTTTAATTTTCTGAGGTAACTCCATACTGTTTTCCACAGTTGCAACACCAGTCCATATTCCCACCAACATGCCAAAGGGTTATGTTTTCTCTGCATTCTCTCTAACACTTGTTGTTTGTTGATTTATTAATGATAGCCATTCTGACAGAAGTAAGGTGATATCTCATTGTGGTTTTAATTTGCATTTGCCTGATGGTTAGTGGCATTGAGCATCTTTTCATATGTGTATTGGCTATTTGAATGTCATCCTTGTAGAAATGTCTATTCAGATCCTTTGCCCATTTTTTAATTGGATTATTTGATTTTTTGGTGTTTTTATGAGTTCTTTATAATTTTAGATGCCAACTGCTTATCAGATGTATCAATGAATATGTTCTCCTATTCAGTGTGGGTTTTTTTTTCCACTTTGGAGGATTGTCTTTATTTTAACTGGATAGCACTGTCATAAGGTAACAATTTACTGTCACGTTCAAAACCACTCAGGAAGATTTCCTGCCACTGCCCAATTGTCCTAAGAATCTGTCAGTTATTTAACGAGTTGGGTGAAGTTTTTAATTACTATGAGTTATTGACTTGAAAATAAAATCATGTATGTGAAGATACGACAATTGCATCCAGTTCAAGTTGTAGTGCCTTTTGAGACAATTCTATTGATTCTTACTAAACTATCAAAGTGAATCTTAGGAACTTTACCATATGTCACCTATATGTTGATGTCATCTATAAATATAAAAATCAAAATGTTTTTCTATTAATTTTCACCATACCCTAGAGAGTAGTAACAAATGGAAAGTGAGAAATTTTAGTATACAATTCACACTCCGTGGCCCCAACCCTACTGCCCACATAATTTCTCACAACTGCTGCTGGTTCAAAAATCGTATCCATTGCATATCATCATGAAGACCATCTGCTTAGTTAATTTTTCAGTACGTAAAGCTTAAGGATTCTATAACTTTGAACTTTTTAATTTAAACATGACATGCCTAAAGCAGTTGTTTTTTCTAATTTTCTGTAGTCATAGAATCCTTTTCCAGAGCGTTTTGTTTGGATCTCCAAGTAACAAATTGAAGTGAAGCTGCTATGGTTGAGGGGTAAGTGAGGGACCTAGAGAGCACCCCCCGCCCCCAACACACACACCTTCATTTCTCCTTCTTTGAAAAATGCA
The DNA here is from genome assembly GCA_007922815.1 of Macrotus californicus. Lineage (NCBI taxonomy): Eukaryota > Metazoa > Chordata > Mammalia > Chiroptera > Phyllostomidae > Macrotus > Macrotus californicus. Next base: position 45,914 of record VMDR010004565.1, read on the forward strand.
ACACTTAGGTAAAGTGGCAGGTTAAGTTAAGGCTTTATAGGTGAAAAATCAGTGTGAACAGGTTAGAGTTGTATAATTTTTCAAATGGGAAGAGACTAGTGGTATTACCCTTCTTTTTGTAGGGTGAACGTATGTGTCGTGCTCACACAGTGCACAGTAGAGCTGGCGACAGCCCAGGTTCTTCCGTCTCCCAGTAGAATTTTCCTTCCTGCACTATCTGGTGATAATAACCTAAGAAACACTCTTTCATGGGACATTAGTGTGCCCTGAAAATGATGACAGCCCTTCAGGTGTGATTAAGATGCTGCTAGAGATAAGGTGAGGGTAGGTGCACTATGATTCACAGAGATCAGCCCAAAGTGAGAGCTAGGTGAGTTTTGAAGGTAGCCAGTAACTGTCAGTCTTTCTTTCCTCCTGTGTACTTACTCCATAGCTTATTGCAATTCACTGATTAGGGTTTAAAATGATGCAATGAATTATGCAAAGCTGTTTTCGCTGGAGGGGCTGTCTTGCAGCTTAATGCAGTGCAGATGGAAAGATCCTCTTTTAATTATTGTTCTCGCAGTACTTGGAAGTTTTCTGAGGAATAAGCACTCAGAAGTGAAAGCGAATGGCCTTCAACAGTAAATGAATTCCTTTTGCAGAGGAAAATTGAAATGTATTTACGATGCAGATGGTTGCCCTGTGTTTGAATGCTCATCCTTGTCATCTGAGCTTCATAGAAGCAAAATATCTCTTGAAATACTTGGGTTTTAGATGGTTCCACTGGAGAAATTACTTCTACCCAGGCTGGCCCAACATGTATTATTATTCTTCAGAAATGGTGACAAGTATTTAAATGCCAATTTACTCTAATCATGAAAATATGTAAATTACCCCCTCTCCCTTTCTATCTCTGTCTCTGATCCTTAGTCACTACTGAAGAGACTGAATTAGTTAGCATCCCCTTACTTTTATTAGCATAATATTAATGTGAATGATCAGCAAAGGCTTTTTAAAGAAGAAAGCAGAACCATGGTGAACAATAGTAATGCTCACTTCTTCAGTGAGGAAGGAAAAATATTTATGATTAGGTTTCTATCTTTGATGTCTGTGCCAAGGACCACCCACATGGACCTGAACTGGTACTTGTTTTTAAAATCAACATCAGCTTGGACGGTTCACTTGCAGAGCAAGAGCTAATCTGAGAAAGGCCCAAAGGGAAAATTTCAAAACAAAGATAATATGCTGTTATCTATAGATAGTTCTTCATGACTCAGATGCTATTAAGAATGTTTACTAATAGGGCATATTTCTAAGACACTGCTTTTAAAATATAGGAGGAAAAAGAAAAGGAAAGATAGTCAGTGGACAATTCAAGGTATTGCAAAGGACTGACTTAAAGTTCTTTCCAGAAAAGGGATTGATGTAAAAACGGCACTGATTAATTCTTTATTTGCTCAGAGGAAATGGACATAAATTAGAGGAAAGTGAATCATATAACAGGAAGACATTGTTGGCTCTGGAGAGAGCTTTATCCAATTAGAATGAGGTATAGCAAGGGCCTGGAATCTCTCTTCTTAACTTCCTCTTACTGTGCTACAAATATTTGTTACACTCTCTGGCATCTGTGTCTTCCTCTGTTTAAGTGGAAGTGAGCTCTGCAGCACCTGCCGGCTGCACCGCTCACACAGCCCAAAGCCCGTGCTGCCCTGCGTTGTTACTTGCCTGCATAATATATTCTATTAGAATGCAGACTCAGGGATCAGAGGTGAAGGCTTGTGCTTCTTTCGACCTTGGACTTCAACATGATAGTACTTTGCTGTTAATGAAGAGTCAGTATTTGTTGAATGAATGTATGAATCACAACTTAATTATATGTTTATTATGAACAAGCAAGAACCCAAGCTCCATAGCATCACTCTTTCAAAACACTGAAGTACTGAGTGCATGCCAGTGCCGGTGTCCTTTCTAGGGCCCACTTCATGACTGGAATTGGAAAGTATACTTTGTTATGGGGATTAGTTTGATTGTTAAGCCATAACCACAATGATTTTTGAAAACAAAACTGAGAGAGTTTTGACCGATACCTGTAATGAGAAAGACTAATGAATGAACGCAGGGGTCGTTTTTCAGTGAGACCTTCTATTCACAAAACTATTGGATGAAGAAATTAACATTCCCATGTTAGATTTGTTGGCGTTACCTCGAGTTTCATAAATATTTGTTATAAAAGTTATGGGTGTTATTTTACAGAAGTAAATGCTGAAATGCAAATGACTAAAGTCCTTTATGAGATGGGGTTGTTTCAAGTCCCACCTGGAATGGCATTTTGGAGCCAAACGCCATATTGCTTTTGGTTACAGGGGAATTTGGTGAACAGTGGGCTGGCCTAAGTCTGATGTGAGCCTGAGACACAGGGGTTCCTAAGATGATCAGACAGGAATTAAACTAGGACAGTTAACAGAAACTGCCAGTTTGGGAGATTGAATGCTCCCAGAATTTGATGTGCTCCATGTGACTATGACTGTGCTAGAGTATGTGGTAATGCCAAGGAGTAGCCTTAGTAATATTTTCTTATTAAATCCTTTTTTCCCCTTTACCTTCTGCATTTCCTCTCCTCACCCACTGCAGATTTCCATAATTTCTTTCTCTGTGATCCTTGCTCACGCCTCATGGTCCCTGCCCTCTGAGCACTCACTGGTCCTGTGCTCTGAACAGAAAGCTCAGTGGCTTTTACTGAAAACAGTTTTTTTTTACCCTGGTTGGTTGTCTCAGTTAGTTGAGCGTTGTCCTGTACACAAAAAGGTTGTGGGTTCCATTCCCAGTCTGGGCACACATCTGAGCTGCAGGTTTGATCCCTGGTGGGGGCGCATGCAAAAGGCAACTGAGCGATGTTTCTCTGTGACATTGATGTTTCTCTCTCTCTCTCTCTCTTTCTCTCTCCCCCTTCCTCTCATTCTCTAAAATTAATAAACATGTCCTCAGTGAGGATTTAAAAAAAAAACACTTGTTTTTTGGATTTTAAATTTTTTTGTTTTTTCCTTCAAATATTAAGCTTAAAGTCCTCATCCCCAAGCACTATTTTACAATGGGAAATTGTATTGTTTCCTTTTTTAATTTTTTTTTTTTTCTATTTCATGTATCTTTTAGGCTACTTGCATTCCCATCTGTCCTGTGCTGGGTCAGCTCAGATTCTAAAACATACTAAGAAAAAAAAGCAGCCTTCGATAATCACATTTAACCAGGAATAATTGTTCTGTAATATTCACATATTCTACTTTGTAACTGACTTGCTGAAGACATTTAGAGGAAGACATTATGGGTGAATTGTTCCTAAGCTTGACTAAATTATTTGATTAGCTGGAAATTATTTCTCCACCCCTTCCATCTTCTTAGTAGAGCTGACTTTTAGCACCTGGTTTATAAAATACTTCCTGGCCTTCAGTACTTATCAGTGGAGCATTATGGTATTTGAAGGTCATTTAGAGCCATCAATAAAATTACTCTTTGCTGTTCATGTGAAGCAGCTGTTATTGCTGTTTCCAGCTCTTCTACTATTATAATTCACCAGCATTACTTTGAAATAAAGTTTAAATGTCCTCTCCCCTTTTCACTGTGTAATGTAAACACAGGTATCCTGTCATTTTTAATGCTTTTTTCCCAGTGTTTGTCTATGCTCTTCCTTTGGCTGGCTGGTGGAAGTTTGGTTTTATGCCCCTATAACCCCACTGACATGTGAGATTATTTCTGTACCTTATTGCAGTAAGTAATCACAAAAACTAAGAAGAGTTTAATAACAGTGCCCCAATCTTTTCCATAATGTGTCCACTTACTTACCTTTAGTAATTATCAAAAAGTTTTTTTAATCCAGTTTTGCCTTTTGTCCTATGTTGATGTTAATATGGATAAAAAAGTCTTGGGGAAGGGCAAAAAATTTGCCCCTAGGAAATAAGTAAAACCAGTGGTATATCCAATACTATTCTTAGATTAAGTTAAAATATCAATGTTTAAATTTTTGTGTGATATTGACAAATATTTTGTTAGTCCCCGAATGATGGTAGGCACTAAGAATCAATAGCACGAACTGGAGACGGTATCAGAATATTGTAATTTGTTAATGTGTGTTCAGCCCAGATGAAATGCCGGACCAACAATTAAACATCTAACCTGGATTCCAGATCTTGATGCATATTGTTATGTTTAGTATGTGGGAGAGTTGCACGCTGGTGAATATGTGTCTGTATTAATGTTGTCTATGGCATATAGGTTGGTAAACTATAATAATGAGGTTCCAAGCTCATAGAAGGCGTGATAGAGGACTTTTGAATGAGAAATTCAAATATATCCGAGAAGGTGAGAAGACTTTTGTTCTTTATTAGAGAATCCTCTTCTGCATTTCCCCACTGCAGATGTGTTGAGAACTTTACTTATTCTTCAGAAAGAACAGAGGAGCGCGGATTTGCAACTGAAAAGGCAAAAAATTTGATTAGTCAGAAGCACTAAAAATAAATGGATAAAATGTTGGTGAAAATTTGGGGTGCTGATAGCTACCTTTGAAGCCCATGACTGTTGTGAAACATGAGCCAGTACCGACAACTGTGGGGAGGAAGCCTGCCCTGGGAAGGGCAGCCTAATGATGGACCAGTGAGTGCGCTTCAGGCAAGCCCAGGAGGACTGTGAGAAACAGAGCAGGGAGAGAGAGGGATCCTAGGATGGGTTGTAGAGGTAACCTCAAGTTATTGGTCTCAATCTGGGGAAATGAGTGAGCAAGGGGATGAGGTGGAGGTGAGGGGTAGCAGTGGCAGTCAGAGAGGAAGTGAAAGTTTACTGAGGAAGGAATGGTGCACCACAGCAGGGCCTGAATCATGTTAGAAACCGTACTAAAGGAGAGGTCATGACCCAGAGGCCCATGCTGCAGAGTTGTCTGGGCTACCAGTTGAGTGAGGAACTGGAAAATTCCCCCCATACCTAGTATTAGTGTCGTGTATAGTCTATCTCCCGATAAAGGCTTGAATAGCTTGGTGGAACTGACACTGCAGATGAGGTGCTCAGGGTGTAGTTGGTATCCAGCAAATAGTTTAAACTTTGTTTTAGAGATTCAGTTGACAGGATGGAACCAGGGAATGGTGTCTTAACAAACTGTATGCCAGTGCTTGTTTATGACTTAATATTAGCTACAGTCTGATAGGAAATCAGGCCTTTCTTTGGTATGTTTCTACTCCCTCAAGCAAGTCTGCTTTCAAACTAAACACCCAAGAGTTACAGAGGCATAGAACAATAATTTACTAATGACCTTTTAGGGCTTCCTGATGACTAATTTCTTTACTGTCTACTTCTCATGGCTCTGTCTTATTCCTTTATAATTTTATGTAATTAAATTAAAAAAAAAACCCTTAGAAATGAAGAGGAGGTTGTTGTTCCAGAGGTTAATTAATTGGACGATGGCAAGACGTTTGCTGAACCCAGGGATACCAGATGAAAAACACTTGCCCCAAGGAACACACAGGGTAGGTGCAGAGAGACAAGTGTGAGCATCTCAGCACAGGATGTGGTAAGGGCTGTGGAGAGACTGAGGAAGGGAAGAAATGCCTTTCTTTATTCCATCCCCCATGGAGAAAGGTACCAAGTTACGAAATTAAGTAATCACAACTGGAAGACAGGTCCAGCTGGAGAGCCCAAGCTCAGAATGCAAAGTAGCAGCTCATGTCTAATCTCTAGGTAGCTCTCTCACTAACCAGAGCAAGAAATGAAAAGAGTTTCAGAAATGAACTTGCAGGTACAGGTGTCAGGTGGATACAGGTTGTGGTGATAAAAAATTTTTTTTTAATGGTAGCAGCATGGTTCATTAAATTGTGCCTTAGTGTAGGCTCTGGGGCTTGCCCATGGTGCTCTTCATGTATACAGCTAGACATTCTGCCAGTTCTTTTTGAGCAGTGACACAGGAAATTGACAGCTAAGTGGATGTTGTATAGCAGCTCATCATCTGTCACCTTCATGTGGCCAACAGCTACTGCCAGACACAGACCCTTCTTCTTCTGGAACTTGACCATGGGTTTCATTCCATTGACTTCGGCTACATGTACTTGTTGCGGGTCAGCAAGGTCGGGAACTTGCCAGCCTTATTTGGGCCTGAGCCCAGGATTTGTGGGATCTGCTTGATCAGAGACTCTGAAGTCAAAAAGTCATCCTATTTTTTGGCCAGTATCTTGACCAGTTTCTTCTTTTTTTTAAATCCCCACCCAAGGATATGTTTTCTTTGCTATAAAAGAGAGAGGAAGAGACACATTGATGTGAGAAAGAAACATCGATTGATTGCCTCCTGTATGCACTCCACCCAAACCTAGAGCTTAGGTATGTGCCCTGACTGGGAATTGAACCAGCAACATTTTGGTGCACAGGGCGTTGCTCCAACCAACTGAACCATCCAGCCAGGGCCCAGTTTCTTATTCTTGAGTTTCTTCAGTACCTCACTGCCCACGTGGAGGATACCCACAGCCTTGTCCTTGTCACAGTGCTGCTGGTCCCTCAGAAGACAGACAGAGAACTTGGGGCAGGGAGTGGATTTAAACCTGATGGTGCCCCAGCAGTCTTTGTCCTTCTCAGGTTCGTAGTTCTTCAAGCTGATCTGCAGCTCCACCATCTCCAAAAACTAGAGCTCATGCTGGTTTCTGGCAACACCTCCTCCTAGAGGGTGTCCCAGAAAACTTTGCCACTCATGGTTCCTCCCACAGCAAAAACGGGGAAAGAGTGGTGATAAATAACTGAAATGCACATGTACCATCAATCTGTTGTGCTGAACCAGTGTTCCAAGATCTTGATGTCGTGCGTCAAAGCCCCACTACACATCCTTTCATCCTCTTCTTGGAAGAAGATTTTAACGTTAAGATCCGCCGGCTCTCATTTAGCCACTTGTTTTCTCCCCAGCTGAGGAGGAACAGCTACCTCATGAGAGAGATTTCGGGAACAAAGAGGTTCTCGCTTTTACCCAGAAGTAGAACTCTGAAGTAGGAAAGACCTATGTCTGGTGGCCAGGGACAACCCATAAGTTCCCCTTTCTGTGCTCTGTGTCTACACTTAAATGGGAAGAGAGTGTTTCCAACTTGCCTGGACTACCTCTGGGCCTTCCCTCAGGTCTTTCTGTCTGATGCCTTCCCTTCTTTATTGCTACTAGACGTGGGTGGTGCTCACTGCCTATATCCCTATTCTTTTGCTGATGTTCTCATATAAATTGGTTTTGCCATGGTTTCCTGTAAAAGGACTAATGCCAGGTTTTCAAAGCCATCTCTCAACAGGGTCCCTAACGGGCTGCATCTGTCAGTGTCACTGAGGGAATGTGGTGTTTTTAAGAGGATAGTTCATTTGCTCACTGATTTGCTGTGCGTTAAAGTTGGGTGGCAACTTTGAAAGACCAAAAGCTATACAGATGTGAAATGACTTTTATTTTTAAAGAAAAAGAAAGCTGAATGAACAGGTGAGGGAATTTTATTGTTCCCCCCAAATGAAAGGGGTAAAGTACACAAAAAGTAAGTTTCCTTGAAGTATGAAAATCAACAATATATTTTTTAAACTGTAGCAGTTGGGTGGCACAGAAGAGAGGAGGAATCCTTTCCCTGCTTTGTGAAGGCAGGCGCCTGGGTATGAGGGGAGGCCAGTGTGGTTGCTTTCTAATCAACTTGTCAGTGCCTTCAGGCGTAGTCAGTGTTCTTTCTTCCTGGTTGTCAGAGCCACTTCTAATAATTACTGTTTTCAGCTAAACAATAGTAAGTATTCACTTCCAACGGGGAAAAATGACTTGGGTCATTCATAGGCTGCAGCTCTTCATAGTCATTCAAATTCAGTGTATTCTGATGGACAGGGCCATTACAGAGTATTAATAGCTGCACCATCTCCTGATGGCAGTGATTACTCCTTTAATGTCACTGCCAAAATGAAAGACAAAAAGCTCCACATCAGAAATACATGCTGTTTTTTTCCAATATAGAGGTAATGTAGATGGAGAAGCAGAATGAATTTTTAAGACATTTAAAAAATTTTAAACATCCTCAAGCCAGTTTTTAAAAAAAATGGTGCATTTGAAGTTATGCTTTAGTGTGAACAAGCCATATTTTAGAAAATGCATTGGAAAAGGTTTCTATGCATTGTAAAGAGGCATGGTGTGATGTTCAATGTATTTTTCTCTAGATAAGTGCAGTGGTCATTTAAAAACATTAATTATAGACTGTCAACAGGATCACTTTTTTTTTTTTATGTGAAACACAGACCAGAGAGATTAGAGCATCTGATACGAAAAAGTAAATTCCTCTCTTTCTTGTCTGTTGGTATAATAAGATGACTACTGAAGAGGAAATGAGAACACTAATCTTGGATCTGCCATCACTTTGCTGGATGACTTTGGGGAAAATATAACCCTGGGGCCTCATTATCTCACCGAGAAAATGATGGGATAGGTTTAAATCTCCAGGGTCCAATATCATTCTAAAGTGTACATGTCAACAGATAAGACTTTATCTAAAATATTCTTGGTCATTATGGCTGATGATAAGTCTAATCTGAGTAAGAACTTTTTTTTAAATATTAAAAACAAAACAAAAAATAAAAATAAACCTTTACTTTTGGTCTTTATTTCCCAACCCAGTCACTTCTTTTCCTGCTTTGGAAATAAATATAAGGAGCATGAAAGAAAGTATATCTCTTTAAGAAAAGATCTTGTAAGAAAACAAACAAACAAACAAACAAACAAACAAAAGTCCTAGCATCAAAAGACCAAGGAAGAGCAGACTTTGGGCCACAGAAATACTCTGGAAGAAACAGAACCAGGAGACAGACTGGATATGAAGTGTAGGACTCCTCATAGGGTAGGTACATTAAAAAAGTAGATATTGGACCAGGTAGTTCAAAGAAATGTCCTGGTTCCAAATAAATCTGCCTTGAGACAGTTGTAGGAAGAGATATGGATGACCAAGGAGCATTAAGGAAAACACACATTTTCAGATGCACTGGCCAAAAAGGGAAGCTTGAGAGGACTTCTTCCTCTTATATTGGATGGATAAAAGCAAATGATGAAAGACATTGTCGTGGCAAGGGTTTTAAATGATGTTTTTATTCCTTTTCATTGTAGTATAAATTAAATATGGATATACAATTGGAGTAAGTCCCAGCTTTGATGAAAGGCTGTAGAACTAAACTAAGCTAAACAAAGAAGTAGGTCAAGAGTCACTAGGAAAACATGTCTGTTCCTTTCAGTAAGGCTTTCTGGAGTGTTGCCCACAGAATTAAAAAGTGCTTTTTGAGATCCATTAGGTGTTGTTTTTGAGAAATCCTAGAGCAGTGGTTTTCAAAATGTAGTCCAGGAACAACTGGGGGTTTCGAGACCCTTTTAGGGGTCTAGCGATCAAAACTATTTTCATAATAACACCAAGGCATTATTGGCCTTTTTCACTCTCATTTTCTCATGAGAATGCAGTGGAGTTTTCCAGAGGCTACATGACATGCAGTGTGGCAAAAGACTGAATACAGAGGCAGATGTGAGAATCCAGATGTCTTCTATTAAACCAGACATTAAAGACAGTTTTAAAAATGTGAAGCAATTCTTGTCATCTCACTATATTTTTTTGGTATGTAAAACATAGATTTTTTTCAAAAAATGTTATTTATGTTAAGATGTTTATTATTATTCAATAAACTAGTAGTTAATTTTTTCCATTTTAATATCTAATGGTATACATATCAATAAATAGAACCTAGATAAACAAAAGCTCTTTGGGGGCACTTTCAATTTTTTAAGTGCGTGATGGAGTCCTGAGACCAAAAGGTTTAAGAACGGCTGTCCTAGAGGATAAATAAATCTCTGAACCTTTGAGGAGGGCAAAGGTGACCTTATTAAACTATAGGAGGGGCAGTTATACATAGTTTGGAGTTATACAAATGTTAGCAGTGATACTAACTTGAGTGTCTTCATGGCTATCTATGAGGCACTTCAGGAGAAATTCTCACTTCATAACTGAACAAACAAAACAGTCAAGTCTTTTGGTACTCTTCCCATTTTATCGGTAGAAGTTAGGATTAGGGAAGTTATGATTTTTCTAAAATCATGGAGGTAAGCAGAGCTGGTACCATTTGGTGCTATGACTCTCGGCCCCATGTTGCATGTCATTGTGCTCACTGCATTGGTACTGAGATGATTGTTCAGTCAGCTTGTTCCCTTCTGGTGGAGCTCACTGTAGTCTATCACAGCCTCCACCCCTTTATGAGGAAGACCAATTTAATATTCTGTATGGTGAAATAAGTAACAGGCCTTACTAAGACCTTGAGTAATACCAGCTCATTTGAAATTCTCTGATCAGGTGAAAGATATCATAGAAAATATACTGGGGAAAACCTAGGGAGACAAAGACTCACTTAAAAAAGAAAAACAAAAACACAGCATGGAATGATGCTAGCAAGATGAAAAAGAAAGAACATCTCTCGAGAAGGGTCTGTAAAGTTAGCCTTTGCTGATGATGTTATTGCCCACGCAAAAAGGGCAAAGTAAGAACGCGTGATGTGTGGGAATGCTATTTGCACAGGATCGTGACTTCTGCAGTTAGCTAGGAAGCAACTGCTTTTAGAGGATCTTGTCTAGTTTTGGTGTTGTAGTTGTGCAAGATGAGAAACGAGGGAGTGTGTGAAGTGTGGCAGTGGATTAGCACATAGGATTCTGGGGGAGGGGTGAGGAAGAAAGAGTGCAGAACAGTCACTTGCCAGTAAGTCAGTGTGGGGAACTGGTAGTTGCCTACGGAACAGACTGTGTTTCTTCAATTTCGGCACCACGTGTTGGCTTAGATCTTCTAGAAATATAAAATATATCTGCTCTGCACTTTGTTATGTGTAGCAGATGTTGCTTTATGTTCTTGAACCCAATTTGCAGAATGAACATGGTATCGTATAACATACATCTAAACACAGAAGAGAGGAAACTAGTTAACTGGCCTCTTACCAAGATGGCTTTAAGAAGAGCCAGACTTTTAGCCATTGCCTGTCTGGGGTTCAGAAGTGGAGTGTATTCATAAAAGAAAAGAAGTGACATGACATGTTTATTGATATAAATTGTAATTAAAGAATGTTCGACCCAGGTTGGTGTGGCTCAGTGGATTGAGTGCTGGCCTGTGAACCAAAGGGTCCCTGGTTCGATTCCAAGTCAGGTCACATGCCTGGGTTGCGGGCCAGGTCCCTGGTTGGGGGCACTTGAGAGGCAACCACACATTGATGTTTCTCTCTGTCTCTTTCTCCTACCCTTCCCCTCCCTAAAAATAAATAAAATCTTAAAAAAAAAAGAATGTTCAGTTACATGGCATGTTGACTAAGGAGGGTTGTCTTATCACTGAATGGTTTCCCCTCTCTACTGCATTTCTCTAATATTAAAAAAAGAATGTTTTCTTGTAACATTACCAGTGATCAAAAAAAAAAAAAATCCATCTTTCCATGACTCAGTACCTGTTTCAGGTTGTCAAAACAAACCTATTCAGCTTTCGCATCTTATTAAAGTCCACATGTTCATGGACAGCAGTGTGGTGAGTGTGGGGAAGGGGGGAGGGAGAGTTGGGGGTAGGCAGAGGAGAGGGTGGGAAGGTAAATGGTGATGGAAGGAGACTTGAGGTGGCAAGCAAAAATTAATAAATAAAAAAAAAGTGAAGGCCAAATATTGAGCGGATTCATCAGCACAAGTGATTATTGAATCTTTGCTGTGTGTATGTTCTGAAAGCAGAGCTTGGTATAGAAGGTATATTGACGTAACAATGCTGTTGCTCCATGCCCTTGCATTTTTTGGCACATGTTGTCTTAATGGAAATTTACTGAAAAGTTCTTGCCAGAATAAACACATTCTTTTAGGAGTGAAAAACTTAATGTACTTCAGGTTCAACTGCACCTCTTTCCTGTGAGCAGATAAACCAAATTATTTGGCACGAGTCATAATAAGTTACACACCCCACAGTACTTACTGTGTCTCCCATGGGTTGTAGAAGATAGGAAGAAGGTAAACAATCTTACATTACAATGAGACAAAACAAAAACAAGGATGAGGCCTCTATATAATGGACACGAAATAAATCCAAAATGAATTTGGAGACATTCTGTAAATTACCTTTAACTACTCTGGTAGCGCAGAATTAAGGAATATGGCCCATAGAGAAGTTCTGTTGATCACAGGAATTGAAAATAAGCAACAACACGATTTGTTTTGAAGAGAGAAAGCTTTCTATTCACATTTTAAAAAATATATTTTATTGATTATGCTACTACAGTGGTCCCAATTTTTCCCCCTTTGTCCCCTCCACCTGGTACCCCTGATTCCCTCTAGCACACCTCCCCCGCCATAGTTCCCGTCCATGGGCATGTATATAAGTTCTTTGACTACTCCATTTCCTATCCTGTTTTTAACACCCCCCTCTCTATTCTGTATCCTTCACATTTTAATTTAAGAAGCAGGAGTGTAAACTCTGAAATGGGAACAATGATGTTATGGAAGTGAGAGAAGGGGACCAGGTTGGGATACAGGGATGTAAACAGGACAGTTGGGGCAGGAAAGGAGGAAGTGCCCCTTGAATTAAGGGATGGGGGAGGCAAACAATGGACAATGGAGACTGCAGGAAAGAGAGCGCACAAACACGCCTGGACTTCTTCCTGTTGGCCCTTGTCCTAACACTCATCCGTCATGCATTACCTCCCCACCGTTGCTTCTGAGGAGAGATCATAGAGATTGTTCACTCATTAATGCAACCAGCATTAATAAAGTGCATAATCAAGGCAGAGAGAACCATCTTTAAAAAAATAAAACTAGCCTATTAGCATATTACAGTTAAGTAGTCAGTTAGATTGCAATTATTTGTAGCAATAGGGAATTAAGTTCTTTGACTTTTTCTAAGAAACCATTGAAATTTAACTTGGGTAGCACAGACTAGAGTTTAGTGGCCCTCTCCCTTATGTTCTATTAAATCTGACTATTTTAAATAATTATAGGAAAGGCCAGTTTAAATGTGAAAATCTGCACATGCTATTAAG